>JMQE01001425.1:0-21141 GCA_000731825.1 Hypocrella siamensis | reverse complement strand
GGGGGGGGGGGGGGGGGGGGGGGGTTGGACGGGACTCACAGGAGAAGTGTGGAGCGCACAAGAAAGCGGTTGGGCGGGCGGCCGCGGCAACTGCAGGAGGCAGCCCCTGGACTCATCTCACTCAGCTCGGGTCGCGCACGGACGACACGACAGACTGACGTTTTCCACAGTTACTGGTGCCAAGAAAAGTTGGGAGCATCCGCCGGCATCCAGCGGCAGCCAGCACCCAGCACCCCCGAGCATTCCGATCAAGAAGCAAATGTCGTGAATGTCATGGGCGCCATGGGTACATCGGCCCTAGGTATGATTGGCGCTTGCTCGTGGACTCACCCACGGCGGCCCAAGTTCAAGGCAGAGAGCTCCCAGTCAGTCGCTCTCCCCCCGGCTTCCCCTTGCATCGAGAAGTGCCTCTGCGCAAATTGTCAGCTCGCTCGTGCTGCAATGCATGCTACTGTACCATTGATGCCTTGAGTAGAAGGCTCGTTGCAGCGTCAGATTCTGGTGCTCCGCGAGAAGAAAAAAGACAATAGGCAACGGCCAGCCCAGTAAAGTGGGTCACTCAGGGGGAATGCAATGATTGACTTTATCTACCTATTCTAGAGCGTTAAATCCAATATACCTAAGCTTTGACGATGAGAGGTGGACCCATCCATTCACGATGGAACAGCCAAGTGAATGGCTCTTGGCGTCTGATGCCACGGCTCTTGCAGAATTCAAATCGCAGATCGACACGGCCATCCAATGTCTTCGTCGCCGATGCATTCTCCAGCAGACCAGAAATCGAATCGTTGCACGAGAAAGCCACAGAGCCGGGCTACTGCATTGTTTAAAGTTGAAATGCTAAGATTAAAGTAGGACGCTCTACGCACATGGATGGGCTCTGGGCATCCCCGGATTTCGGCAAGCGTAGCGTTGGCTTGACCCCACCAGAGCTTTTTTTGTTCCTCTCGACGCTTCAATCCCAACTACGTTTGGCAAACTCAAAATATATCTTTGCCATCGTTTACCCTGGAGATGAGGAGACATTTCGTTTCATAATCTCATCCTGCTCAGAATCGGATTCAAGGCAGAGACAGACGCATTGACGGAACGGCGAACGCAGCGATTTGGCTAATCTCACTCTTTCGGCCGTGGTCTACCCATACGTCCACCATCCACGCACGGCACGGATTTCCCTGACATCGTCCTAGACCATCTAGATGAGTGTCGAGGCAGCGAATACGTCGAGACCGGCAATCAAGTACGGATCCCAAAGCGATGCCATGAGATAGATACCTTGGCCCGTGGGCCCTGTTGATGGCTGCAAGAGATCTTGACCGTGTCCCCATTCGATCACCCAGTCAGCCATGTGAGATTCGGCTCATGAAGAGATTGTGAAGTCAAATTCGCGACGCACCTAGAACATAACCATTGTGTCGTCGACTTGGATATTTTTGTGCTTACAGACAGACAGGCTCCTCGACAGCCGGCGAAACGAACATGACGACGTCTGTTCAATTTGATGAAAACGAGACGATTCTGGAGTAATCCATTTCCCAAAAAAACTCCTCGAGGCGCTTCTTTTTGCCAGCGAGTCACGAACACGTAAGAGAACGCGCAGCGGAGCCTTCTTGATATGCATCAATGGCCCGCTCACACGTGTGCGAGGAAAAGTAAAGCATGAGACAAAAGTATCTCGTTCGTGCTAACTGCATGCTTAAAAATATGATGTGCTTTTCCAAGTCCTCATTTATTCATGGGATGAGACTGTCTGGAATTGTGATCAGCTGGGCACTGCTCCCGACCCATCCAGTCACCTTGTACCGACAGTACCGCAGGGTCCCCGACGGAATGGTCCAGCCCTGGAAAGAGGAAACAAAAGAGAAGAGCCTCAAAGGAGTGGCATTGATCACGAGTTGCTGAGTGCTGTTGGATGACTTGTGAAGCGCGACAATCCAAATCCGATCCAACGTCGTCGGACTTGATCCGTAGGTTTCAATGGTCTTCGCAGTTACAAGTGTACAGCAATAATCTGTCCGCCTTTGCCAGAACCACCTCCCGTGGTGACGTAGACAGTCCTCTCGTCCCTGCTCAACACCGCCGCCGTGGGTGACTCGAGGCGAACATGGGTAGTATTGCCTCCGACCAATGTTGTCAATTGCCCTTTTGGTGTCAACATCAACAAGGAACCGGAATGGTGGTTCACGAGATACACCGTGCCATCTCTGGCAATGACAAAGTCATCAAGAATGATGGGCGGATCGGCCGGAAACGTCTTGATGATCTCCAAGTCGCCCTTCTGGTTACCGTTTCTGTCAATCTTGTAGCGGCCGAAAAAGTTTTTCTCCGAGTTGGTCACGTATAAAAACCCGCGACGAATCTTGACACCATTGACACCGATCGGGATGTTTTTTGGATGAGTCCCAAAGCCGAGCCTGTCGTCTTGTATGACTATGTCGGCATGACCGGTGCGTGTGTTGGTGCGAAATATGGCGCCCAAGATCGAATCTCCGCTAAGGACGATGTGCGGATTTTCAGGTATACTGGCCATCCCATTGAGCAGACGCGCATCCGGGACGTGAATTGCCGTCTGCACAAGTGCGGGGGCGGAGTTTGAGCAGCCATCGAGCCTGACGATTGCAATCTGAGAGGATCCTGGCTTGGTGGATATGTCTGAGCTGTTGAAGATGCTTGCTGATACGGCGTAAAGACGTGGAGCTATATTTGCTATTCCCATGAGGGCATTGGCATGGGAAACCTGGACGACGCTTCGGGGCGTGGGATCCGGCGAGGCCGGGTCCAGCACGTACATGCGGGCATTGTCGAAGGTGTCGAGGAGCAAATGTCCATTGGGTAAAATTGCGGCATTCTCAATGAACTGGGTCGCCGACGGGAACTGGTAGAGCTGACGAACGGACAAGGCAGCCGCTGCCCGGGCGAGGGCGACGAGTATGGAAACGGCGACGAGCTTCATGATAAGATTCGGCTGCTCAGGAGATGCCAGCCATGATCACAACGGCACGACGGACGGATCAGTCTTTTTATACTTTTTGATATCTTGGGACTGGCGAAATGATGTATCCATGCGACAGGGTTAGGTCTTGCGTGCCGGGACGGAACACTAAGACAGGTCGTCCCACTTGAAAAGAAACGATGACGAGCTGTGACGACATGCTTGTGAGGTTTTTTGCAAAGTTCTCTTGTGACGATATGCATCAAGATGCAGATGGCAAGCCCCTGTTTGGGAAGGTTCTGTGACATTGGAATAGGATCCCGGTTGCGTGAAGAGGATCTCATGCCGTGGCATGTACCGTTACTGGAAGAAAGAAAGCCACTTCTCGACTCTACCACGCCCTTCCCCCAATCATTTCATGCTCGGCTGCCTCGACGAAACCGCAGGCCGGGGAAAATGATGCAGATCCTATCCTGGGACCTGAATCAAATGGGGCGAATGAGGCGGGTCCGTGTTGCAGATGATGTTGCTGCTCGAGTAAGCCAGCTGCATATAATATTGGTGGCGGGCAAATGGAACAAGGCATCGATGGAGGGGGACAATTTGAAAAGAAGAGAAAAATGAAAAAAAAAACCCCCCTCCAAATACAAGGTGGGATCTGCAAAAGAGCTAGCCAGGGATGTAAGTGTGTGTGTGTGTGTGTGTGTTACATGCGTTAAGCTGGGTATGCTGTTCTATTTGATTTATTTCTTTTTCAAACTAGAAAAGGCAGGAGTGTAGATGAAATTGTCAAGACGCATATATGAATGTTTGTACATACCTTGGTCATCCCGTCTGGCCATGGCCTGTACGATTTTCCATTGCAAGAAGCAAACGCCGTTCAAATGTTCCTTGAGAGAGAAGCCACCTCTTGAAGAAACCTACCTACCTACCTAGTAGTATGTACATATGTATGTATGTATGGATGGATGGATGGATGGATGGATGGATTTATAGAAATAAAGAAACAGAAACCTCCCCTACCTCAAGTCAGGCAACCCTTGGAAACATTCCAGAATCCCACTGTCCAGCATCTCACAAAAGTCCCGCGCCCACAGGACCTTCTTGCCGTGCCCCAAGCCGCCTTCCAGGAGACGGCTCACGTGGTCCACGCGCACTCCGATACGAGCCAGCGTCCTCAAGAGGTCCGAGTCGCCGTCGGCCACGACGACACCCACACGAGCCCAGAGCAGACATTCCAGGTCCGTCGCCGAATCGCCCACGTACACCGCCTCATGCCAGGTGCTCGCCAGGTCGAGCACGGCGCGCAGCTTGTGCGCGGACGTGGTCATGATGTGCTCGCCGCCCTGCCGCGTCATCTCGTTGGCTACAACGTCAACGTCAAGCGGGTGCAGCAGGCCGCGGATCCAGGCCTGCGACCAGTTCACAGACACGATGGCCACGTGGGCGCTCTGTTGCCGCGCCGTGTTCAAGAGGGCCTCGAAACCCGGACGGAGCTGTACATGGCTCGCCTCGAGGCCCAGCTTGTACCGTGACGCTTCGTCCAGGTCTGTAAGCAGGTTGGCCTGCGAGACGCGATGCACCGACGCTTCCTCGATGGGCTGCAGCCCTGCGAGGAACTCCTGCTCCGAGGCGACGGTGGTTCTCTGTGCCTCGGACGGTCGGTACGTCGTCTTGTAGGCGTCGAGGTCGGCCAGGTAGGACTTGATGAGGGCTTGCCAGGCGGTCGAGGCTTGGGCGCGGTGCTGGGCGGGCTTGGTGCGGATGGCTGACTGAATGAGTTCGTCGATGGTGTCTCGGTGGGTGATGGTCTTGTCAAAGTCGAGGATGAGGTGCATTATTTCGGATATAGGGTGGGTGTGAAGACGTGACGTGCTGGCACTCGTGTACTGAACATATCTGAACATATACCCGCGTAGGAACCTGCAGTATGTGTTTGAGCGCGGTGGGGCTTGGGTGTGAGTGAGCGAGCTTTGTTTGGATTGTTGCGAGCTCAAACACATGTGCATTCGATATGAGGTATTAGGGCACATCTACACTGACATTCCGCTATACGTTTGCTGGGTACGGTCGATCATCACTCAACTCTTCCTTCACCACCCAGCCTCGCCTCACGCGATGCTCTTTGAATCGCGTGGCAAGCCTCGAGAGGCAGAGAGAGGTTGGCAATCATCCCGCAAAAGGAATTGTGGACAGATGTGATTTAAAACACTTAATCCCCAGTCCTCTCGGCAACTTTTCTGTCTGCTAGTGGTGATTTGCATGCCCCTTGAAACGCCCAAACGCCTGCCATTATGTACACATTGAAAGATCCGTTTGGAACCGAATCCCAAGCACCCAATGTGCTCACAGAGTGCTCACAAAACGTCCTCCATCTCCTCATTCTCGTCGTCGTCGTCGGCGTCGGCGTCGTCACCCTCGTCTTCGTCATCGCCTCCATCGTCGGCAGCCTCGGCCTTGGCTTCGCTGCCTGCTTTATCCTTGTAAGCGTCGTTCAGGCCGTAGTGGTTGGCAAAGCGGCCGCTTTTATGCAG
This sequence comes from Hypocrella siamensis, assembly GCA_000731825.1. NCBI lineage: Eukaryota > Fungi > Ascomycota > Sordariomycetes > Hypocreales > Clavicipitaceae > Hypocrella > Hypocrella siamensis. Next base: position 15,675 of record JMQE01001425.1, on the reverse strand, counting down.
CACAGCAACCTCTTCGAGGACTTGGCGCAGATACGAGTCCGGCTGCTGCAGCTTTTGACGCAGCGCCTTCATCGACCAGTACTGGTACTGGCGGAAACAGTCAAAGATGAGATCCAGAACCTGGTTCTTGGGAATGCGCGCTGCCTTGAACACCTCGCCCTTTTTGGGCTTGACAGCAGGCGGAGCATTTTTCTTTTGAACATGGTGAGCGAGTGGAACAGAGAGAGAGAGAGAGAGGAAAGTAGACAAGGAAAAAAGGCTACCGCAAAGAGGTTGGGAGAGTGGACGTACAATAAAGTTTCCTCCCCAAGTGACCGAGCCTGCGGTACCGGGATTGATGATGGAAGAGGCGTTGTTCCTGCTGATTATTTGCAACTTGGTCTTGGAGTGCTCGGCATCGAATATTCTCTGCGCAAGGAGAGCCTCTTCTTCTCGAAGGTTGCGGGGCTCGACGCGCATATCGTAGTGAATTTTGCCAAAAATTTTTGTTCGTTCTGGTCAAGACGTCACGATCAGCCCATACATACACAAACACATACACAAACACAAACACAAACACATACATAAACACGGCACGCACACAATCGAAACATGTACGCGTCGTGGTAACCCCTGGGACGGGATGGGGAGGATGATGGGGGCAGGATGATTGGGGAGTAGAGGGGGATAGAGGGAAAGGGAGGCACCAACTCGGTACCGCTTTGCGGTAAAAGGGCTGAAAGCGGTTTCTTCGATCAAAAGGACGCTGCGTCCGCTCGGCACCCTGGTTCTGCCTCTGCCGCAACAGTGATTGGGGGATGCCAGCAGCAGCTGCCTCGGCGCGAGCCTTATTCTTGGCCTTGTAGCTGGGCAGGTCCTGCTCGCTGAAGATGAAGTGGTTCTTGACGTCTCGGTCCAGGATCTCGAGGTCGTACTCTCGCGGCAGCGACTGATGCTCGGGGCAGTTGGAGTTGAGCAGCATGCGAAGCTTCGTCACATCTCCGCTGCCGCCTGTTCCTCCTCCTCCTCCTCCTCCCTGGGCCGCCGCCTCGGGCTGCGGTTCGTTCCAGGTCCGCAACGTGCCAATCTGGATCTCGTCGTTGTCGCCCAGCCGCTCGACAAGCTTCGCCCACGAGTCCCACACGTACTTGGGTATGCGCGCGAGATAAAGCTTCTCGAAGCTATTGCCCGGGGCTGCCGTGTCGTAAAATTCGAGGTCGCCGGCGTCCTCGAACATGTCGTCGTCCTCCATGGGCATGGCGGGCGGCATGATTTTTTTCTTGTCCTCCTCGGGATCGGCCTTGACGAGCGGTGAGTCCGACATGGTGGGCGAGGGAAAGGCCGTAGAATGGAAGGTTTGGTCTTTTTTTTTCTTCTTCTTTTTCGGCGTTGCGAATTCGTTGGTGATAAAAATGAACTCAGGGAGGGCAGGGCAATTCAGTACTGGGTAGGTACGCAGTAATCCAGCACAAAGCTTCTTCGCTTGGACCCGCCGCAACTGGCCGGCACCCCGCCCATACACAAACCACTGTGCTAGTACGTACCCACACGTACCTACACGTACCTACACGTACCTACACGTACCTACACGTACCTACACGTACCTACACGTACCTACACGTACCCATGGTTCCGCACATGCACGTTTACCCACACCCGTTCCCCATTTTGGTGGAGGCGCCGCCTAGCCCGTCGCGAGCTGCCGACTTGGCACATGAATCAAGCTCAGAAAAGACAGTTTGGTCTTTTCAAAAGCCTTGAACCTTATTTTCACGCATTCACCGTAAACCTCAGACGCGCAATATTAGACTTTTTCGAAGTCGAGAAAATAAATAAGCAAAGATGAGGCGGGCGATCTGGCCTTACATCGGCTTTGTCCGCCACTCTATTTAACTACGCGCCCCCTCGGCTTCCCCCCCTTTCCCCCCCCATCAACCTCATCATCATACTCCTTCTCGTCAACGTCCAGAAAAGCATCGTCGTTTCTGAAACGTAAATTTCTGTCGTGCCTAATTGAATTAAGCACCATCTCCACCACACAGACTCAAAACCAAACCTTCAAATACACACAAATGTCCCAACCCCCCAACCCCGTGACGGCCGACAAGATGTCGGTCAAGTCTTTATTCGATATCGCCTCTGCCACATGTATCAAGAACCTTAAGGGGCTCGACAGCGTAGGCGATCTTCCCTACGCGACCGTTCAACACATCCTCTTCAAGATCGAAAGCGCACACCAGCTCCACCAGATTGAGCTCAACTCGTCCCAGATCTTGGGCCAGACGGGCGAGATATGGCTCAAGCTCATCGAGAAGGACTTTCCCATGGAATTCAAAACCAGGGCATTCAAGCCCTCGACGCCTGACAAGTGGTTCCGAGTCTGGCAAAAGTATAAGCAACATCATGACACGGCCCTCCAGGAGAGCGAGGACAAGCTCAAAATGGCCCTTGCAGGCCTCAAGCAGGACAAGGAGAAAAACGTCAGCCGCATCATCGAAAACAACCTTGTGCCCAGGGCTGTCAGGATGGGGGGAGGCAAGAAAATGTACAGCGGCGCCCGGGATACCCACTCCAACGTCTTATCCTTTGCTGCTGGCAGTCGAACCAAGACCCTTACGGGGGCTGGCGTGATGCGCAAGGTCCGCCGTGAGGTCAAGGAGATTGCCAACATTCATGGCGCTTTGTCCAGGCCCATTCGCGGCGGCCCGGCCGGCTCCTCATCATCTCGGCCTCTCAAGGCGCCAGAATCCATGCCCAATGACTGTCGACGTGCTGCGCAGCCGCAGCACCGCCTTCCGGCACGGTCCCCCGAGGCGTCCTCCATCGTCGCAGAGTATGAGGAGAGGGCGACCTTTATCTCTGACTCGGATGAACCGGACGACTGTGGACAGCCTGATGGCAATGATCATGACGACGACGATAACTTATTGCCGAAAACTCCGGCTCATTTGATCGTGAAAAATCAGCAACCTGCCGCGCCGCATAAGAGACAATTTGACCTCCCTCGCGCAACGCCCCTCTCATCACCATGCACGTCCTTGTTGGCCGCCCAGACTACAGGCACAAGGTCCGTTCCGGAGAAAAGGCGCATCAAGAAAGGGTCGGGGCTCTTGTCCAACAAGTTCAAGGGTTTAAAAACAAAAATCCAGGGCAAGCCAAAGGTTCAGGCGTCCAGCCCTCCTCCGTCCAAGCTTGACGACAAGACGACATCACCACAGCAGCAGCAGCAGCAGCAACAGGGGGCCGAGCCTAAAAGATACAGCAATCTCAGCCAGGCTCAACCATCCCCTCCTGTTGCTGCGTCTACATCCATCGGATCGTTGTCAGCACCACAATCACAGCCACAGTCACATTCGCAACCAAAGTCTCAACTGCAATCACCACCACCTCCACCAGTTACAAAGTCCTCGGCCTCGAGCAACGCAGTGCCGCGCAAACGCAAGGCGGTCGACGTTTTCATGAGACCAAGGAAGCGAGTGGTCTAAAAAGGAGAAGCATTCTCCATGTCCATGTCTGACGAAGCATAAGAAGAAATCATCTGCGGGTGTGGAATTTGAGGGCGTTTTTTGACACATTTTCTTGTTTTTTTTTTTTTTTTTCATTTCATTTTCAACAGCGCGTTGGGGAGCAAGCTCATTTCGGATGTCCTTTAGAAATCCATCCTTCCTTACATAAATGGAGTTTGGGGGCGTTTTTTTTTGAACTCATTTTCGCATTATCATTTGTTTTTCCTTTTTTCAACAGCGTGATGGGGAGCAAGCTCATTTCGGATGTTCTTTAGAAATCCATCCTTCCTCACATAAACGGAATTTGGGGGCGTTTCTTTATTTTCGCATTATTATTTGTTTTTCCATTTTCCACAGCGCTTTGGGGAGGAAGCTCATTTCGGATGTCCTCTAGAAATCCATTCCTCCTCACAAAAAGATAATTCATAATTCCTCTCTCTGAGAAGAATTAAAAAAACCTCTAAACCACATCTATACACTGTCTTGACTCATTGTGCACATTGTCATATAACGTGCCAGCGTGAAGCCTATCTCCCGATTTCTTCCCCTTGTCCTCTCCGCCAAGGCTACGACACGGTCCTCACGCCAGTTCTTGCTCCCCCTCTCAGCGCAAGGACCAAGTGCAGCGTATCCCCCGCCACAAGGCTATAATCGGCCGCCGTCTTGTCATCGGTCCTGTTTGTGCGCAGTGAAAACAAGAGTCAGCCCAGATCCTTCTCACACATGAATCACCATGGTCGGCTCGTGTTGCACATGTTCCTTTTTCTTTCGTACATTTGTTTTCCGCCGTGGATTAGACGCTGCTGAATCGGCGGAATGCCCTCTTTTTCTTCCACCTTTTCCTTGATTTGCGAGACCTGTATTATTTTTTGAATTTTTTTTTTGCGGCAAGTCAGCAAGAATTTCCGTCTCTTGTATCCATCTCCATCGCTCGTTTATCCATCATTCTTTCTTGGAGACCGGCGAGGGAAGGTGCACATGCCTTGTAATCGGTTTCAATGTCCAGCTCAATCTCCTTGCCCGTGAGTGTCCGCACTCTGTAGAGTTTTCAACCTTCATTAGCTCAGTTCAGGGTGGGATTCACGTCTTGCCAGAAAACGATGGAAAATTCACAGACTTGATCAACATGGCTGCCGTGGGATGAGATGTTCGTTCGAGGCGTGGTGGGATTTTTTTTCCTTTCTCCGGCACAAGTGGTCGAGGTTTGAGTTGTTGATGATGGCAGCAAGTCTGTTTTGCGAGTGGTCACTGTGGTGGGGCTCTTTTTTGTGAAGTGGGGGGTTCTCTATGACTGGACGGCAGTCACTAGGCTAGACGTGTGCGGATAATCCGTACTTTGGCAAGGCCTTACGACTATAAGACCCCAGATGTATGCATGCACGACGGAAGCAGCTTGCACCAAGGATGATAGTATCTTAAACCGTATCGTCATCACTGGCTCGATCGGACCGACGTCTTCGCGCTGTTATTCTAAACGGCAGAGTTTTTTTGTCTTTCGGGTGGGGAGAACGCCTCGGGATCACCATGCTGCGCGTAAACGAAGCCACCACGTCTTGCTTGAACATAATAGCGCGTTTTAATTGATGAGTCCTTCTTTTCATCCTGGTATCAAACCTATATTACATCGAGACAAAAAGCAAGTCGAAATCATGATTGCCTCCCAATGACTCTCCATATGCGCACCATTTTTCCTCTTTCCAATAACATAGATGATTCAACAGTGACAGCTTTGATTGAACATGAAAACGCCCAGTCATTACCTCCGTGGCCTGCTCTGTTCAAGATTGCATAGTCATCGTACTGAGTAAACAAAACACCGGCTCAGCACAGCTTTGCAAGTGCATATCCAATAATCTGTACTCTTGTCACGTCTCGTCGTCACAATATAAAAAGGAATTGCAGAAAGAGAATTTCAGAAAAAAAAAAAAAGAAATGGCAAATAAATCGTCACAAGCATCATCACTGCACCTTAACACCACCGCATTTCTGCCATGTTGTTATGGGTATTCAAAAAAGCATCAATGTCTCCGAGACCTTCCGTTTCTAGGGCAGTCAGGAGCTCCGCCAGCTGAGTCTGCGTGAGGCTGCCCTGTCTTCCGGGCATTGATCCAATTTGGCTGTGTATATCGAATCCTGACGATAGGTGCTGTAGCCCGCCAGAGTTGACCATCAGGTCCCCGCCGAAGCTGTTTGGCAAGTTGTGGTTGAACAAACTGTTGCCGCCCAAATGGCCGAAATTATACGGTGTTACGAAAGGCGCAGGTGGATAGAACCAGTCTGCAGTAGACGAGTTTGCTGGCAGCGGTCGCTGCGGCACCGAGACTTTTGCCGTCGTGAAGTTGGGTGTCGCTTGAGCAGTCTGCGTTCCTTGAGATGGCGGTGGCGACATGTGATCGTTCATGGGCACGACACGAGGAGCAGATGAGGCATCCGATAGTGTGGAAGATTGCATTGACAAGGGCGCCGGCGAAAACGTAGATGCAAGAGTCGACATCAAGTCTGGGGGAGTATGAACCTGCTCGGAGCTCTGGCCCAATGATGGGGACGGGGTATGATCTGAAAAAGCGCTGGCCCCTGGCGTGGATGTTGCCGTTGCCGACGCCGACGCCGAGACCGACGCTGCTGTACTCAAATCCTCAGGTGTGCCTTCGGGAGGGAAATAGGAAAATCGCCGGCTGCTTACATCTGACGCCGGATTGCCAAAAATCGAGTTGGATCTGAATGTCGGTAGGGGTGGTGGACAGTTTGGATCAAATGTGTAAGTACTCATGGATTCGGGTGGTGAATCAAAGACAAGCCCGAATTGAGGAGGATCCCAAAATGTGACGTGCTGTTGTGATCCTCCGGTCGGCGTGTACTCGTCCGACGATGCTTGCGTCTCGGCGGTCGACGAGGGACTGGCGAATGAGAAGATTGGATGCTGATCGGATCCCCTCTCGTAACTTTGCAGGCAAGCCTTGGAGATGATGGAGTACAGCTCGCAGGTGTGAGCTGGCGCATGCAATCGCTCCACACATTTCTCGAGACATGCTAGTGCCATGTTGACAAGATCTTCCACCTCTTGCCGGGCATGAGCCTGTCGAACTTCGGCATACGACGTGGACCACAAAAGCACATTGAGGCTCGACGTGAGCGTCAGCGACTGCGCCCAAGCTATGCTGAACCAGCCGCGTTCAAGTTGATTCCGCGTCAGGTTTATGACGGATTTTGAGCTTTCAAAGCAGATCTCAGCAGCGCGCGCCGACGGCTGTGGCACTTGGGGTGAGGGTCGATAGAGTACCACACGCGTGTGGTGGTACAACTTGGCAAACCTGGTGATATTACAAATCAGCACCAAAGACCATTACCACCTTTCTAGAGTTCACGTCATGTCAAGACATACCACGACGGGCTCGATTGCGGCGCCTGAGGCGCACCGTCAAGCCAAGTCTTCATCTTCTTCTCCATGCCCGCGTACCAAGGGTTCGAATCATTCGTAGGCTCCGGTCTCTTCTGCTCGTATAGCGTCCGCTTGATTTCTGCCTGAAACTCTCTTGCTCTGAAGAAATGCATCGAGACGAGCTTTCGATCGTCAGGTGGGCCGGCTACAATTCCGTCGGGCGTAATGTGATCATCATCGACATTCGCAAAAAATGACACGTCAAGTCTGTCCTTGCCGCTTGCGAAGCCACAGGGACGTCCCATGTGCCATGCCAACCCAAAGTCCAGAGATGCCACAATCCATACCAGACGTCGTCGGAGATCGACCGTCTGCGGATCTGCGTTGAACGCAGCGGAAATAGTCTTCTCGTCCGTCAGACCCTCCTGCTGGCAAATCCGCGTTGCTAAACCAATAACGTGGTAAACAGGCGCCCGGGATGGGGTGAGGAGTGAGTAGTGTCCGATCAGGATCAAGCACTGCAGAGTCTTCAGGTCCTTGGGCCGGATCACAGTTTCAGCGTGAACCATGGCGGCGAGATAATAACTGTCAGCCAAGCCAGCGTATTGTGCATCAATCTTTTGTAAGGAAATGGCAATGACCATCCGTAGTACAAAGTTCTTGTATGGATCCTGGTCGCCGTTGTAGACACTTTCAAGATCCTTCTGAAAGTCCTTTTCGTGCAAGACTGGCCAAAATGTTTGTGCTGGACCAGATTATTAGCTCACCTCACAACCTCACAACCTCACAACCTCACAACCTCACAACGGGTGGGCAAACGAATGGAGCGGGAAGAAATCTTACATTCTTGCATAAATAGCGCGCTGAGTTTGTCCATTACCTCGCGGGAGGGCAGGCCCGTAGCTGGCGCCTCGCTGATCGCAGGATAACTCTTCTTCCTGTCTGTGGGTGGACCGTTCATTTGAATCGACTGCATGCGAGCGATGCTCCGATTGCGCACTTCCGGTATCAGGTCGGAAATGCGATTGGATGCCGTGTATCGCTTGGCTTCTTCCATGAGAAGCCTCGTCATGGCAATGCCACTGCTAGGACCTAGGTACCTGGGTGTCTCGTCACTCGCTTTGAGGCGGATCATGCCGCCTGGGCGCACAATGTCCTCTGTCGTACGGGGGAAATCGTGCTCATCATCCGTAAATTGTGCCAATTCGGCTTCGAGTGCTCTGACTTTGTCCTGAAGCTTGACCACATAGTAGCGGTTGATCTTCTTGCCCTTGGCGGTATCGAAATACTCGCAGGTTGAGCCTGACCTCTCGCACGGCAGACATCTTGGAAGTGTGGGATCACAGCGTGTTTTGCGCTGATTCAGGCCAGGTTAGAATAAGATAACAATTTTGCGTTTTAATCGGATGACAAAAAGGACACGGAGGAAAGACGGGAAGTGTACCTGACGACAACGACAGCATGCTGTCAGCGTATGAGCAACACGATGATTTGGCCCATCCTCGTCCGAGAGGTCATCGTGCTTGCGAGGGGGCGTAGAAAATTGAGTAGTGTATGATTGAATTACTCGAGCCGGGACCGAACCCAGGCCCTGCCGAAGTATGTGACCTGGATCCATAGTTTCTTCGAATGAACAAGGCAGTCTTCCAAAAGTCTACGCGTGGGTTCTCCTAGTCTACAGAAAGGTGGAAGAGATGTCGTGTCCGGTGTAGCGAGCAGTGCGAACGTCGTCACCACGCCAACAGTCCTGAGGTCAGAAAAATGTGAAGGACAGTCGCATAAAGTATAGCGTCAAGGGCCGGCGCGCGAATCTTCCTACGCTGACAATAGGGATCAAGTTGATGTGCAATGGTTCGCACGTCGAAAAGGCTGCGGGGAGAGCGACAAGGTTTACTCGCGCATGACCGACGGCGACGAGAAGCGGGCGGCGTCGTTCTGGAAGGCGTTTTGCCTTTTCCTCACACAAGAGAGAGCTGCGTCCCACTCAAGACATGAGGATCATGAATCAACGATGTAGATAAAGGACGAAGAAATGTTTTGGAGGAGTTGCGGAGGGGAAGGTAGAGAGGAAGGTAGAGAGAGAGCAGTTGGAAAAGTTGTGTCGAGACCAGAAACGACGCTTGGCCGTGATGCTGGCAGCTGCTGCTGACCGGGAGCCGGGGTCGTCGTCGCAAGTGGAGGGCAGGAGCCAGTGGGGTTTGGCGACGGCGACGGCAACTGGCGGACAGGTGGCCGGCGGTGCTTGCTGATTGGCGGGGAAGGTCAGGGCCCTCTCTCCGCAAAAAGTCGCAGAGTCGCAGAGGCGCAGAGGCGCAGAAGCGCGGAAACGCGGAAACGCAGAAACGGCGCCGCAAGATGTGGCCACCATCCGACGAAACGAGTAATGTCACCGCTTTAGTCTGACGCTCGACATGAGCTGGGAGACGAGTTCAGCACGAGCCTCAAAAACCCTCCGACGCAATGCATGCAGGACAGTCGACTTTGACTCGTCACAAATTTCCTGTTTTCAAAAACCCCTTGACCTGGTCCAAGGGCTTCTCGATGATGGGGGCTCATCGAGATGGGCACACGCAAGGCTCGTCACACTGCGCGCTTTGGAGTTGGGCTTAACCGGGACTAATGAAAGCCATGGAGACTCCGGCAAGCTTCAGCAGCATCATGACTACGCTATCACCATCGACAAAAGTGCCTCTGTTGTAGCATGCGAGTGAGGACCATCAGCTTCGACTTCACGCCATCCCACAAACAGTCTCGTAAGGCCAAGAGTCTCCTGTGGCCCAGAGTTAAGGGACTGCCTCATTGAGAAACCTCCATGCCCAAAGCTTTCTTGAACGCACACGCATCGTTGGTCTGTCCTTTGAAACGTGGCAAAGCCTTACTGATACTATCCGGTTTCTTCAAGCTGTCCCAACAATCATCTGCATGCACGTGGGCTTTCGGGTTAAGAACATTGCCAACAAGAACTGACCCTTTTTTTGCGGCCGAGTGGTTGCGGGTGCTGCTGAGCTTCGCATCCTGCTTTTGGGGCCGGCCAGCTGTTGTTTCGTCTGGCCTCCCCAGTCTGTGCGCTGTGTTATAGGTGTGTTTGGTGATATTGGCGCGACCTTTGCCGAGCATTGACAAAACACGACAAGAAGCGGATGATGTCAGATGACATGACAATTCTTGCCTCTCTCCATTGCTGTGCTTTTGCACCTTGAACCTGGAGCCAAGGAGCCTTTGTGAAACTGCAGGCTGCCGCAAGCCACTGAGTGCTTGACATTGACGCAGTGCACAGACAAGGCTGACGCAGGCGGAATATGGCTATTCTGAATCGGGCCTTTTCAAGTGAGAGAGATGCCAAAAAAAGGTACGGGAAATCAAAACTCAGACATCTTGGCCCATTGATGAGAATGTCTCACAGCGGAGCGCGGGTTGTTCCCTCCTGTGCTCCGTTACTTCGATCCTCCCTCCCCCCTTCGTCTTCTTCACGCTGCGTCCTTCCCTCGCCCGCTGGCTTCTTTGCTCCTGCCCTCCCTCCATCCCTCCCTCCCTTCCTCCCTCCGCCGCCCCTCCGCCGCCCCTCCGCCGCCCCTCCGCCCCTGGCACAGCCCCGGGCACCACCACTACGGGCACGAGCACGGGCGATGAGCATGGCGACGGCGCTCAGGAGCGCACACGAGGCACTCAGGCATCAACATAGCCACCTCGGTGTGTTTTGCATTTGGCATCTGGTTCCTGGGCTCGCAACCTGATGCTTGTTTCTTTTCGCGTCTGCTTGATCCAGCCTTGGTGTTCCATCTGGGTTCCATGCAAGCAAAGAAACCCGCGATGCACGCTGCAGCGATAGATGAGACGCACCATGATACGCACGCCACACGAGTGTCTTGCCTCGACTTTGCACGTCTCGCCTCGTCTTGTTACGTCTGCAGCCAGTCCGAGCTCCCGTCTCCGTCCTCTTAGACTCCCGCTTCACGACACCACATCAATCGGTGGCGTATGCTCCGAGGAGCCGGCTCATGTCGCCATTTCTGACTTTGGCTGCTAGAGCCCATCGGTCAGGCCTCAAACTTGTTCGGGTCTTGAACCTACAGGTGCTGAGTGCGGCGCTCCATACCGCTCCATCCCCCCCCCTTCCATTGGACCTTGAGCTCACAACACCACGAACGAACACGCCACTAAGCCGTAAGCTGGATGCGCTTTCTTTATGCAATATAGCCCGCCCCCAAAACAGGAGACGGTTGATTGTTTCCCCCGCGACATTCCCACATTTTCTTTTTCCAACTTAGTCGCCTATTTACGCCATCTATCTATAGTAAAGCGCTTGTGCCGGGGACAGGCATTGAGATCTTGCACTTCCCTTTAAACGGACCTGCCCGTACTAAAGAAAAAAAAAATCGTGTTCGTTCGCCAAGAAAAAAGCCGACCTGCCCCGCCGCTCTTTCAGCTACCCTCGTCGTGCTTGGTATGGGGGCTATTATCTCTTACCTTGTGCATACATAACTTGGGAGTTACCTAGTAGGTAGGTAGGTACCTACATATTTGCATACATATGTATGTACATACAGCAGCAGCAGCAGGTGCTAACCAGCAGCGCCTACTCTTTCGTCTTTCCAGATAACATTGAAAGGTACGTACTTGGTCAGCCCATTAACCTCAGACATTGTCTCACTCCCGTGGGCGCAGTCCTAGATCGGCAGCCAACCGCCGGGCATTTAATCTTCAACGCCGCATTGCATTCACATCTGTGAACTTGCCACAAGCCCAACGCGCCTTCCCTGGTGGACTCGCGCAACCAACCGTGCACCAGCAACCGCACCACCACGGACATGCGATATGCCCCGCAGTAGCTTTTCGCGCAGTCCCTTGCTGAGGGTGTCTCGCCCGGTATCAGCCTGCTCGCGATGTGAGTTGAGCCGGGACAGCCAAGACGGCGTCATCTGACTGTTCGTCTCCGTGGACATGAGCTGACAAACTTTCTTTTCCGTTCTTTCTTCTAGGTCGCTCTGCCAAGGTCAAAGTGCGAATGATATCATCCCCGTGCCCGGCTATTGACTGGGCTCGTATGGCTAACCCTGATATTTTCAGTGCGATGGCAAATTGCCCGCTTGCACGGCTTGTGAAAGGGCCGGTCGTGAGAACGAATGTTCCGCTGCCAATGACCAGTTTGCCAGGGGGAAAGAACGAAGGTACTTCAGCGTCCAGTTCCCGGCGGCATTGCCATGTCCACGTCGAAGTAGGCCCGTCTGACAAAAAATTCAAAAGCTATGTTGCCGCTCTCGAGCTTCGCATCGAGAAGCTTGAGCGTCGGCTCGATTACGCAAAATCTCGCAAAGCCTCCGTTGGACAGCATGATGTGGATGGACACAATTATCTGAATTTGACGGAAGCAGATCGACGTAACTCGCTGGCTGTTATCCGTGCTGCCATTCATCGCAAAGCGGCTCGCAATCGAGAAAACTCAGACGTCAATTCTCTTGTGTCTGATTTCAGTATATTGTAGGTCTTAACCAACCCCAAACCCCCCCCCCTTCTCCGCGCCAAGACGTTGCGTCACTAACCGCATCTCTCTCTGCACAGATCGGTAGATGCCACCACTCGTGATTTCGCACCAACTCTGGGAAACATCACTTTTGCAAGGCTCGCCATGGCTGCGATTGCAAATGATCCACTGCCAGAGGTGGACGGCTCTTGTCTGCCCTCGCGGCAGTCGGCCAACGCAATCATCCAGTTCTTCATGCAGAACATCTATTCCTTGTTCCCTTGCTTCTCGGAGACGGCGCTTCTGACCATTGTCGACGATGTGTATCGACCGTCCCAGACCACTGTCGACGACGTGTATCGACAAGACGGGCGCATGATCAAGGACTCTGACTACTGGCTGCTGTATCTTGTGTTGGCAATAGGCTCCACTGCCCAAAGTCGAAAACATAACGATGAGCACTACCGAACCGGTGTTAGCTTCATCAGCAAGGCCACGGCCTACGCTGAAAAGGCCTTGACACCTGGATACGTCACACAAATCCAATCTCTTCTTCTCCTGACCCTCTACTCCATGCTGGATCCAGCTCACTTCGACACATGGCACTTGATCGGCCTTACGGCAAATGCTGTGATTGATCTAGGTCTGCACCAAGACCCGCCCTCCAGTCCTGTTTCCGATCGGGCGGCACTCGATCTCCGGCGCAAGATATTTTATTGCACATACTCTATTGATCGGTTAGTCTATTCCCTTTTTATCTTGCCATTTTGAGACGACTCTAAACTAAAGTCCCGTCACAGCGCCATCGCCTTGACACATGCGAGGACCTTTTCTTTCGCCGACGACTCCATTAATGTTGCATTTCCTCATTCTCTCAGCCTCGGTGACAAGCAAGCAGCGTCAAGGCCGATATCGGGACCGCAATCGGGAGACTCGGCCTTGTTGCTTTTCCAGCTTCGCAGGGCACAGTCTTACTGGTACCAAGTCCTGCATCAGTCGGAACCGACTCCCTTACAGAACCCAACCGCTTTTCTCTGGCAAATGTGCCTTGATATGAGGGAATGGCAGGAGTCCCTTCCTGACTCGCTTCCACCGAGTACGCGACAGATGTTTGAGCAAGAACTCCGATACAGCTACGTCTACTGTCTGGCGCCGTCGGCGAGAGCGCCTCAGATCAATGACTACATCCGGGTCCTCATGTTCGAATATTGTATGGAGTACTTGCTCCTCATGTACGATATTGCGCGTGGCGGACTCAACACGGCACTCTACACGTATCACGATGCTCTGAAGGTCTATTTCATGGCCAATCAGTTTCTGGCGGTGCTTCGAGATGCCCGAGAGGTGCTGCTTTTCGGGGCTCAAATGCCCCCACCACCAACGCCCGCGGGCTCTGCGCCTCCTCCGCCCATTCCCCGAGGTTATTTGAGAGCAGGTCTTCCAGTTGAGAGCAACTCGAGCAGAACGCTTCGATGTTTAGAGCGGATTCCGGAGACGTTGCAAATCTTCGGCATGCGGTGGGAGAATGCGCTCAAGCTGAAGCAGAACTTCGAGCAAATGTCCAAGGACGTCGTACAACAGTTACAAATCCTTCGGCAAACGCCGGGCATGGTCTTGAACGGAGTTCAAAACCATTTTCACAACGACGTGCAGGCCATGAGCGCGCCAGGACTGATGCGCATGACCAGTGACCTACAGTCAAGAGGCGGTATGCGATGGGCTGGTGTTGAGGCGGCGCACTTGGTGCAGAGAGGGCCTCGATGACGAAGCAGAAAGTAGTCGGAGTCGGCATTCGGTGGTGCGGTGGACTGGAAGACAGAGCCTAAGGCAATTGGGCACTGGTCGTCTTGGCTGCAATGCTGCTGCGTTAATCTTGGGATGTTGATGGCCAACAAGCCCTTTGAAAGACAATCAGTGACGATGGATTCGCAACCTGACGCTCGATATCAGCGGGTGAAGATTGTTGGAACAAAGCGGTGTCGCAAAGAGTAAACGATACTCAGACAGAATGAATTGGATGAGAATGACGAGCATGACTGAGCTGGGCTTTCGGTACGTTCTGATCTTGGCCGAATTGTCTACACAATTTGCTTATGCCAGGGACGCAGAACGGATCGTTTGTCTGTGAGACGCATGACCAGGAGTACGAAGTCGAAGCAGCAGTGGTGCAGCCTGTTCAGGCCGCAGCTGGCGCTACCCTCGTTGCCGGTTGGAGCATCGTGATAGAGCTGCGACATGGGTTGGAATGTGTAGATGTCAGCGTAATGAAAGGCATGTGATGTAGGCGAGAATTTTGCTCCTTGGATGTGTATAGAGGCCACGTCATTTTGCACGTGGGACATGATTTGTATCCTATCTAGAATGGAGTTCGTACAATGAGAAGAGACGCCGCGCATTCCCTCCCCCTTTTGAACCTTTCCCCCCCCCTCGTCATTGGTTCCACATGAGCCCCCTCTTCTTCCAGACGTGTTAAGTAGATGGAAGAGGCAGAGGTCAAGATGCAGAATACAGGTAAAACTACTATAGACAAAGAGAATTGCTGTGCGACGCGCAGTAGAAGCAGTGTCAATAAACAGGTAGAACCCTCAAGTTTATCCTGTTATCTTATAACTCTTCTTCTTTTTGGTATTAATGCGAAAGGAAAAGAAAAAAAAGTCGGACAAAGAAAAAAAAAATCTGTGCCTTGCACCACCGCCCCATCGTCAATATGTTGACATTTCCTTCTACACTTCTTCCTCCCCATTTATTCTTTACTTTATGCGTGTCCTCCGCCAGTATTATTTCATTTTCTGGTATCTTGTTTCTTTTTTTCTTGTTACGTTTCGTCTCTTTTATATGGTGGTCTTGGGGCTGCGGCTTTCTGATTTCTCTCTCCCCCCTCTCTTTTGCTCCTGAGCATGTCAGATGCTGGGGCCCGTGGTTCCCTTTTTTTTTTTTTTTTTTTTTTTTTTTTTTTTTTTGGATACCTAGTAGGCCGAGAGGGATCGGAGGCCACATTTTGGAGGTAGGGGACGGCCTCGATGGGAGAAGCGCCGCGGAGACGAGGAAAAAGGATTTGTCTTTTGGGGCGATGATGATGCTGATGATGAGACGGCGGGCTGCTGCTGGTGGCGATCGCTGTCTTGGTGGTAATAATGATCCTTCAGTTGGGCGGTTGCAGCCGCCGCCGACACCGAGTCCTTCTAGGCGGCTCGGAGGTCGGAGAAGTGCAAGTTTTTGGTCTGGCGCGGGAGTCGGCGGTCGCGTTCGAAGAGGTAGCCGCATGTTGCGCAGAGGGACTGCCGGGTATTAGACTTGTTTTTTTTTATGTCCGGAAGGGAGGGGATGTAGGGGAGAGGGGAGAGGGGAGA
>JMQE01001424.1:0-21192 GCA_000731825.1 Hypocrella siamensis | reverse complement strand
ATGGAAAACCGCTCGCCAAAAAGAAAAGGGGGGGGGGGGGGTTGCATCCCAGCAAGCTCATGTTCTATTCCTTCTACGACATGCTCCTCGCAACTCTAACAGACTTTCTTCTCATTCTCAGGCCTTTGTCCAACATTGACATGGCCATTGACTGCGCCATACACCATTTTCAACAAGGTCGAGAAAACGGTCAAAAGGCCCGCCGAAAATGTGAACAAAAGCACGCGCTGTGCTGTGTTTAGTAGCTCAAACATCGGATACGGATACCTGGCCGTTGGGGTCAGTCATGTTGCGCTGCGTTGGGCAGCCTCCGCCAAGACTCACCATCCGTTCTTGCTGAAGCAAATCTCGACCCAATACCAGTATGCAAACGCAATCGCTGTGCTCAGTGACATCATCTTGTAGGCCGAAATAGTCCATGGTGGAGCGAACAAGATCAGGTCCGTGGTCAGAAGAACGGCGGGAGCCAAATGCATGCCCACGTCAGCCCAGACGTTCACTTCGAAACCAGGCTGCATCACGAGGCTTGCGTCGACGGCACAGATGCCCCAGTACAGAGCTGAGATGAGCACCTCGAGAGGAGTTGCCACAATGGAGATGAGGTTCTTAAGCTGAAACAGCGCAGAACTGTACAAGGCATCGGCAGCAGCTGCCAGGACGAAGACGGTCAGAGAGAGGGCAAGGCCGATGACGGTGAGGAACTGGAAGTACCATCCGTGCGCCTGGGTCAGCGGCGTGTCCCAATTGAATAAAAATTGGAAGCTTCTGCCCAAGCAAACGATTCCTAGTAAGTGGATGATGAGAGATGCCGACGGCGCAGGGGAGTCCAGGCGCTGCAGTTCATGTCGAGCCATCAGTTCCGAGTTGGTGCCTTTGAGCATTTCACGCGATGAGGACGAGAGAAGAAAGATTGGACATGTTTTCTTTTGAAGGGCTGGGGTCGTGGAAGTGTCTGTCGTGGCTTGCAAATTGATGACCACACGAGCCCAGTTTTCCATGTAGGTGACAGAGCATGGATCATTTTGAATCGACGATCGAGCATCGAGTACTGAATATTCACTCACTATCGAATATCGCGTGTCCTCTTTGGGTCGCGGCACTTCATGCGTGCGAATCCTGTTTCCATTTCTCCAGAGAACTGGACTTGAAACCTTGACACCTTGAATCCTGCAAACCTACATTGTCCATAGATATGTGCATGCCTAGGGAGGTACATACAATGTACACAATGTATGTATGTCGGGAGGATTATCGGTCTGAGCCGAGCCGAACCAAACTCACGTCTTGGTGCACCCGAGCTAGAGTGGGGCTAGATTCGCGATTCAGAAATTTGGAGCTCGACAAGGCACAAACACTTTCCTTCTCTTTTTTCTTTCACGTACCTTGTCGGCCTGCCAACGTGGTCTTCGCGCAGACATGGCCGGAGAAGCTGCCGTCATTGTCGACGAGGATAGTCGCTCGCAAAAGCGAAGTCACGCCGACTTCGCAGAGCAAGATGAATCAGGTAAATCCGCCATAGAGCACCAAGCAATGCCCAGTTCACACGACATTTCAGATTCTGCCTCGGACGATGACATGGGACCTCAACTTCCATCTGAGGTGCCCAAGAAGAAGAGACGCGTTCTGCCCTACGAGAAGCTCTACATAGCAGCTCTGCCTACATCTGTCCGCTATTCAAAATCTCTCATGCACAAGGAACAATTGCTCTTTGTCACATGGACGCCGCTTACCGACTTCCTCATTACGGCTTCGGTTGACGGTGTGGTCAAGTTTTGGAAGAAGATAGGTCAGGGAATCGAATTCGTCAAGGAGTTCAAGGCACACAATGGAGAGATCGAGTCTGTTTCGGTGAGCAAAGACGGCCGAAGCTTTGCTACGGCTGGCGTGGACGAATCTGTCAAGATATTCGACGTCATCACGTTTGATCTGCTATACATGCTCTCCTTGGATTTTGTGCCAAAGTGCGTCTGCTGGGTGCATCAGAAAGGAGCATCATTACCCCTTCTCGCCGTGTCTGAAGAGGGCAAACCCTTCATACACGTATACGATGGTCGAGGAGATAATGAAGTCCCCGTGCAAACCATCAAAGGTCTCCATCGAAGTCCAGTACGATTGATGGCGTTCAACGACGTCTTTGATTGCGTCGTGTCTGCCGATGAGGTCGGCATGGTGGAATACTGGCGGCCGAGTGGCACTTTTGAAAAACCCGACAATGTTTTCGACTACAAGAGCTCAACCAATCTGTTCGACTTCAAAAAAGCCAAATCAGTGCCGACATGCCTGACCATCTCTCCCAACGGCAAAAGTCTTGCTGCATTATCGTTTCCGGACCGCAATATTCGCATTTTCGATTTCGCATCAGGCAAGCTCCAACGCACCTACGACGAGTCCCTCCAGGCAATCGAGGACATGCAGCAAACAGGCGCCACCACACACAAGCTTGACGCTGTGGAATTTGGGAGGAGGCTTGCGCAAGAGCGAGAGGTGAACTCGCACCTACTGCGCCATAAATCGAACATCATATTCGACGAATCGAGCAATTTTATCATATATGGCTCCATGCTGGGTATCAAAGTACTCAACACTTACACAAACCAGCTTGTCAAGGTTTATGGAAAAGAAGAGAACCTCCGTGCCGTCCACCTTGGTTTGTACCAAGGCCAGCCGCAAAAGAAAGGCATCGTTTCGGTCGAAATGGGAGCATCAAGTAACCCGCTGCTGCAGGAAGCGGAGAGCCGGGATCCTATCCTCGTCGTTACCGCAGTCAACAAACCTCGATTCTACATGTTTACCAACGATGGTGACATATCTAAATCGTCCCGAGACGTTCAGAACGAGCGACCGACAATGTTGGGCAGCAAGAAGCAAGACAACACCAAAGCGACCGCAACAGGGAATGCCGCAGTCCTCCATACCAACTATGGCGACATACACATTCGCCTCTTTCCCGATGCGGCACCAAAGACTGTGGAAAATTTTGTCACCCACGCAAAAAATGGTTATTACAATAACACGATATTTCACAGGGTGATCAAGAAATTCATGATTCAGGGTGGTGATCCACTGGGTGATGGCACAGGCGGCGAGAGTATTTGGGGCAAAGAGTTTGAAGACGAGTTCAGCAGCTTGAGGCATGACAAGCCTTTTACGGTGAGCATGGCCAACGCCGGGCCCAACACAAACGGAAGTCAATTTTTCATCACCACAGACAAAACGGTGAGTAGCATCGCTCCTCTCCATTGTCCCCGACGGAGCCCCTCGTGTAGTTTTGACTGACAGTTAATAGCCTTGGCTCGATGGCAAGCACACCATCTTTGGAAGGGCTACGCAAGGTTTCGACGTCGTTCAGAAGATTGAGAGCGCGAGGACTTATAAAGAAAAGCCTGAGGAAGACATCAAGATCCTTAATATTGACGTCACGTAATGGGATCACGACGGTGTATTGCTTGCTGTGGGTGATATTTTTGCCGTGGATCAATATGGCCGTGGATCAATATGGCCGTGGATCAATATGAGCCGATTGTTTCTTTCTCATTTCGAGGACTTCGCGGCGAAAATGATTTGCCAGACTGCATCCACCAACCATCCGGGTCCGTCAAAGATAATTCCAGCCAGGAGACGGGAAAGTGGTGAAAGAGTCGGAATTCGCACACCACCAAAGACGCGGCAGGTCTTGAGTACGCGTGATTCCGCACAACTGGCTCATGTCAACTTTATTTCTGTGCAGCGTCCGCTGAGGCTCGTGCATCGTTGATGAAACCTATTTCTTTCTCTTTGAGGCCTCGATCCTGTTGTCCTGGTCCTCGTCTTCCGTTTCATCTATCTTTCCCCTCACATTGACGTATCCAGCTGACTTGCAAGCACTTTTCTTCCTGACGACAAGGGTAATAGCTTTGTTCTCATTGATTGGTCTGTCAACCACCCACTATCGTCGCACGGCAGTGGTGATATCGAATGGCCAACCTGCATGGAGTAATACACGTTGACTTATCTGGAACCGCATGCAACCAGAGACCCCAAGGAGAATCCGGCGATTTCCGGGCATCAGGACCAAGAAAAATTTCGAAGGCTTTGCCCTGGGACAAGGGCCAATCTGTGCTTGGCACGGGGAATCCGGACACGTGTTTGCTTGCAAGCCAAGCCAATGGTTCAATTCTTCACCTTTCGACAACATTTATTTCTGGTCTCCTTTGGGCATTAGGAGTGCCCTCGCGCCGAGATGGCTTGCATGAGCGGTCGCATGATTTTTCACTTCACTCGTTCTTGCCTCTTATCTTGCGAGTGCTCTGATATCATATTAGCCTCTGGCTATTGGCCTCTGGCTATTGGCCTCTGATACGTGGCGAGTCATTCAATTTAATGTCTCGACCACTATTGCCAGGATCACCGTGCAAAGGGCACGTGTAGGTTGGATGGCCTCACTTCTTGCGTTTCCCGACTTTGACGTTGCTTCCAAAGTTGAAGCAGCAGTGGCCGTTGCTATTGGGTTGATCTCAGCTGAAGCATCAGGAGGTGAACATCATGGCCAGCCTGCTTCTCCACAGCCTCCTGGCATGAATCAGCCCTGAGGTTGCGCCCGATTCCGGCTGTCGGCGCGCATATGGCGACCCATAAATTTTTTTTTTGTCTTTCGTCTTCAATGCGCTGTTCCTCTGATGAGCTCTGCCTTTGCCACCATCTTGCCAATTGGTAGACGTCAGACACAATTCGGCTGGAATTGACTGAAACCTCTGTCGCTTAGTGTTCTCCCGTTTTCTGTGCTCTTGAATTTTTTTGCTTAACCCTTCTTCACGATCCCATTACACAATGTCGGTAAGTGCAACAATTTACCCCTCCTTCATCAACATAGTTTGGTGACTCACTTTATGCCATTGCAGCAGTTTTACATTGAAAACAAAGATGTCGGCAATAAGGCCGAGTCTGAGGATTGGCGAAGTATGTATCGCCCTTCTAACCTTTCGGTGTCTTGCACAAAAATTTTGGGAATCGATTGATTCCTGTGCGTTGCGCCGCTCTCGCGGCGATGTCCAGCCTGTCCTGTCGCTGACTTGACCACACCAGTTCGCGGATACAACCCTCTCACCCCTCCCGACCTGCTTCAGCACGAGATCCCCCAGAACAGCGCCTCGAAAGATACCGTCGTGAGATCCAGAGAGGAGGTTGTCGCGGTTGTGAACGGCACCGATCAGCGGAAACGTCTTCTCGTCATCGTTGGCCCCTGCTCCATCCATGACCCTGAGGCCGCCCTCAAATACTGCGACCTTTTGCTTCGAGCGCGCGAGAAGCATCAAAATGAGCTCGTCATAGTCATGCGATCCTACCTCGAGAAGCCCCGCACCACGGTCGGCTGGAAAGGTCTCATCAACGACCCTGACATCGATGGGAGCTTCAAGATCAACAAGGGCCTTCGCCTTGCCCGCCAACTCTTTGTAGACTTGACCGCCAAGGGCATGCCAATAGCCAGCGAAATGCTTGACACGATATCACCCCAGTTCTTGGCCGACCTGCTTTCTGTTGGTGCGATTGGTGCCCGTACCACAGAGAGTCAGCTGCACCGGGAACTGGCCAGCGGTCTTAGCTTCCCTGTTGGCTTCAAGAACGGCACTGACGGCTCGCTTGGCGTTGCTATTGACGCGATCGGCGCCGTCAGGCATCCCCACCATTTCTTGTCTGTCACGAAGCCTGGCGTCGTCGCGATTGTCGGCACGACTGGCAATGAGGATTGCTTCGTGATTCTGCGCGGAGGCACCAAGGGAACCAATTATGATGCTGCCAGCATTTCTGAGGCCAAGGCGGCTTTGGAAAAGAAGGGCGTTCCTCTGAGGCTCATGGTAGACTGCAGCCATGGCAACTCGCTCAAGGATCATAGAAACCAACCCAAGGTTGCTGCTGTCGTTGCCGAACAGGTCTCCAAGGGTGAGACTGCCATCATGGGAGTCATGGTCGAGAGCAACATTGAAGAGGGTAAGATGACTTGGAGAACATGATGAGTCTCTTGCAGAGGGCTGACAATCCGCTGTAGGTAACCAAAAGGTGCCAGCCGAGGGCAAGACTGGTCTCAAGTACGGAGTCAGCATCACCGACGCATGCATCAATTGGGCAGATACGGAGTCAGTGCTGGACCAGCTCGCTGACGCTGTCAAACAAAGACGCCGTGTTCTCGGGGTCAACGGGCAATCTTGAGGACTCGGTGCCTCGTGGAAGCAAGCTGCGCTATGATGAAAACGTCTCTTATTTTCTTTCTGGGCATTTTTTTTTTTTTTGAAAAAAGTTCAATCTTCTGGAGTGGCTATCTTTGCATCCCATCACACGCGGGCTCTGCGACAATGCATATTTAGAAGCAGTCAAGAAAGTCGAATTGAATCGGGGCACTCCGATTAGGCAGTATCAATGTGCCACGGTCGGCTGCCTGATTTCTGCTGAACTGTACGTTGACTGTGAAGGCGGGCATGTATTGCACATGGCCTGGTCATTGGCGAGTCATCTTGAGGGGAATGCGTCGATCTGAGGACCTGGTAGATCAATTGGCATATTTCCAGGGATGAGGGTCTGTCTGGCTTAGTGGAGTATCATGTCATCAGTATCATGTCATCAAGATCCCTCGTGTGTGTGTGTGTGTGTGTGTGTGTGTGCGCGTGTGTGCGTGTGCGCAGCTTTTGAGATTCTGGAGCTGTATCATTGGTCAAGCAAATAGGTGTAACTCTCTCTGTAGTTTCCTGTGATTTTGAGGGTGTTTAGAAAGCCGACGTGGTTTGCGGAAGCATGCTACTGCAAAATTATTTTGTGCGTTGGCTGTTGGTGTCAGGCAAGTCAAGGCAAGCAAGCAGCAAGTTGCGCCCGGGAGGGAACCTACACCACTGTACATCGTCGTATAGGTACCTACATGGGGACACACTTGCGGACCAGACTAGGAACTGGAACCATGAGATCCGCACTGTCCCTGTGCGCATGCCATCAACGTCCTCACCGGCCAGTTGCTCCCCTGAGCACCATTTGCTGCCGTCCCACACACTGTGTCTTTTTCAAACCAACCCCGGCAGCCAATTCTCGGTTAGACCAAGGTCTTGTTGAACTCTGCTCGTTATATCTCTCATTTATGGCCACGACAGTCATCGATTCCGGCATGTCAACGCCTCCTCAGGCTGTCCCGAATCAGATTTCACCGCGTGTCTTTGCACAGACGTGAATTGGGCCCGAGGCAGACTTGTCTCCCCCAAGCATCATTTTCAGCTACGACGAGGAGCAAACCCCCGTGCCTCGACGCGCGCACAGCCCATGTCACGACGGTATTCTCCGGACTCGCCGCTCTCATCCATGGGGTCAGGCTCCGACGGCGGTTACGAGGAAGATGGCCACGAGGAGGAGGAGGGCTCGCTTCGGCCGTCGAAGCGGCAAAAGGTTGACGCGCAGTCCAACACGTCGTCGGCCGTCATCCCCGATGTCGAACACGAGGCTGTGCCCGAGCCCGACACCCTCGAGGGCATGTCAGAGGTGTCGTCTGACACGTCTGGCGACATCCCTAACTCGCCCGTGAATGCGCGGCTGGACGAAGAGGACTTCCAGGACCAAGTGTCCATCTGCGACTGGGATGGCTGTCCAGCCGGTGACCAAGGCGACATGGACAAGCTAGTTGAGCACATCCACAACTCACACATTGAGAACCGACAGAAGAAGTACACATGCGAGTGGAAGACATGCACCAGAAAGGGCCTGCCTCATGCGAGTGGATATGCCCTCAAAGCTCACATGCGAAGCCATACGAGGGAGAAGCCGTTTTACTGCTACCTGCCAGGTATATTCCGCTCCTCTCCCCTCCTCTCCCTGACCAACGACTACTACATACATACCTATGTACATGTACGCGCCACAACGCAGCAGCGGGTTCTTGAATGCGCAGCAGCATCAGCACGACACGACACGACACGACACGACACGACCAACCAGACGGCCAGACGGCCAAAAAAAAAAAACATCCATGTCGCTCCGGAAGGACTGCGTAAGCCCTGCTGGATTAATGACACGGCTGGCGAGGGTTCACCTCAAAGCTGATGTGGGCCCCCGCTGTTTGCCCCGTTATTCGCCATATGAAGAAGAAGCCCTGATGCTGTCGCTGCCGCTGCTGCTGCTACCGCTGCTGCTGCGTTTTTCATTGCTGCTGCGCGCTTACTTATTCCTCCCTCAACCCCCCTTTTCATTTCTTGGTCCTATGCAATTTATGATACATGACAAGCTTGGATCCTGACTCAAGCCATTACTAGAGTGCGATCGCTCATTCACAAGATCTGACGCGCTGGCGAAGCACATGCGTACCGTCCACGAAACTGAAGCTCTGCGGCCATCGGACCCTGTACCGAAATCGATGCAGTCCGGACCCGCCGGCAAGTCGAGCAAGCTAAAAATCATCATCAAGACACCGCAGTCTCACGGAGGCGGCGAAGACGAGTCCGTCGACGGTACTAACGGTGACTCTGGAGCGTCGGACTACTTTACGGCACTACCGGAAGAGTTGTTTACGACGGAAGAGCTCGCTTTCTCGGTGGACAAGCTCTACCGCAAATGCTACTGGGAGTCCAAATGGGCCGATGAGGTCGGCGAGGCGCTCAAGAAGGAGTGCAAGGAGTGGGAGGAGGTGTACTACAAGGAGTGGTTGGAGAAGGAGGTCTTGCTTTCGCAGGTGATACAGAGCGAAATCGACTGGCATGATCGTCGCAAGGCCATCCTGGAAGGCACCGTCGATGTGCAAGTGCCCGGCGTCGTTGAGCTCAAGGATGGAGAGCAGCCCAACGGCGTAATGGACGAGTCGAGCAAGGCCCCAGCAGCTGTGGAGGCTTGAATTATTATTTTTTTTTGTTTTAATTTTTTTTTCTCTTTACTTCTTTCTCCCACTCGGCGCAAACATCATTCTGGACGGACTGCAAGTGGAAAGACGGTGTCAAGCGATGGTGGCTGGGAACCAGAGCGGCGCAAAACCGTTATGGCCAGGAATGGGTAAAAGCGGTGCTTGTTGTCATCTTCCTTGTGATTTTCCTTTCATTTTTAATTTTTTTCTTCTTCTTTTTTCAAATACTCTTACTGGCGTTGTGTCGGGGACGTGCCTTGTACCATTAACAAGGAGGACGCGAAAGGGGCGTGTAACGCTGGACATTGGAGAGAGCGAAAACAAAGAGGTATAAGCGCGTGCACAAATGAGGATTCCGCAGGGTGATTCAAAGCTGATTCTGTGCGACCTTTTTTTTTCTGCACTAGAAATCCAATGATTATTAATAGTATTGTTATTATGATCCCTTTCATTATTTATCATTTGATTTCGTTCTTCACCCCCCAAGGCCGCAGATTTCCGTATACGTCTAGAGGTCCATCTGCTCGTCGACTCCAGCGCGCGCCGACGACCACCACTGGTTCCACTCTGGCAGCACGACCATGCCCCCCCCCCCCAAAAGCCGATGTCGGGGTGTATTGGCGCGGCCGCGCTCCTCCTCTGTTTCCCCCAATTTCTAATCCTCGACTTCTGACTTGCCACGCATTCAAACCTTTGCCACAGGGCCACTTTGTACCCGAAACCCGTTCCCCCCCAGCCACGCACACAGCTCTCAGCCTCGGCACCAAACGGGCACGAGGATCTGTTGCTTTTTTTTTTCTTATTCAGAAGAGAAAGGAAGACAAGACTCGATAACAAATAAATAAATAAAAAGGCCTCCCCCCCAAATCCGCACTGGTCGTCCCGGGACCATGAGTGCAATCTTATCCACCGACGACCTCAACGACTTCATCTCCCCCGGCGTCGCGTGCATCAAGCCCATCGAAACGTTACCAGCGGCCCCGCCGCCTCCGTCGTCGTCCGACGTCATCCTCGACGGCCAACAACAGCAGCAGCAGCAGCAGCCTGCGGCGGCACTCGTCTCTCTGACAGATTGCCTGGCATGCTCGGGATGCGTCACGTCGGCCGAGGCTGTGCTGGTCAGTCTACAGAGTCACGCCGAGGTACTGAGCACGCTTGATGCGGCGCCGGGGCTCAGGCTCGAGGGAGCAGGGGAGGCGACGGGCGTGGCCGGGCTCGATGAGCCGGATGCGAAGCTGTTCGTAGCGAGCCTGAGTCCGCAGACCAGGGCGAGCCTGGCGGCCGTTTGTGGCGTGGGCGAGGCCACGGCCGGCCACATGGTGGAGAGGCTGCTCTGTGGAAGAGATGGCCTCGCGGGCGGAGGCAGGTGGAAGAATGGCTTCACTTGGGTTTTGGATACCAACGTGGCCAGGGAGGCGGCGCTGGTCTTGGGCGCCGACGAGGTTCTAGGGGAAAAGAAATCACCAGGCGCGGACGAGACTTGTAACGAGACACGAACGCCGCCGTGCACGCCGATTTTGTCTTCAGCTTGTCCTGGATGGGTTTGCTACGCCGAGAAGACTCATCCTCATGTGCTGCCGCATCTGTCCAGGGTCAAGTCGCCGCAGGCCTTGATGGGCACGCTCCTCAAGACTACCCTCAGTCGGAAATTGGGCATACCACCAAGCAGGATATGGCACCTCGCCGTCATGCCCTGTTTCGACAAGAAGCTGGAGGCGAGTCGGCAAGAGCTCACCGACGAGGCCTGGGATGGCTCACAGCTATCACCGGGTCAACGGGTTCGCGACGTCGACTGCGTCATCACGAGCAAGGAAATTCTCATGCTAGCTGAATCCAGAGGCCTCAATTTCTTGAATCTGCTTCACAGCCATACCGATCCTGCCACATCGCCACCGCCGTCACCCCTGACACGGCAGCCGTTTCCCGATGCGAGACTACACGACTTTCTATTCCCTCATCGAACAGCGGTTGCCAGGGTGCCGCGGGCGGCCGGGTCCTCGGGCGGCCTGCTCTATCACATCTTGCGCTCTAAAGCGGCTCGAACACCCGGTGCCGAGATTGAAATGATGCGCGGTCGCAATGCAGACGTTGTTGAGTTCTTCGTGTCCGTCAACGGCGAGCCTATTTTCAAGGCCGCACGCTTTTACGGTTTCAGAAACATACAAAATCTGGTGCGCAGGCTTAAACCCGCCCGTCCTTCCCGGATGCCCGGCGGCAAGCCGTTTGGGAGCGCCCGGCGCCCAACAGCCAAATCAGCCTCTCTCGAATACAGTTATGTCGAGGTCATGGCCTGTCCCGGCGGCTGTACGAACGGAGGTGGACAGGTCAAAGCCGACGATCCTGTCGTTCTTGAACGCAGGCAACTTGTAGGGAAGCCGGGTCCTCAGGAGCAGAAGGCGTGGCTGGCAGAAGTCGACGAGGCCTATTTTTCGGATTGCGAGGATGGCAACCTGGCGTCTGGTACCCCGGACGGTATGAAAGGTATAGACGGTGATGGCAACGGTGAGCAGGACGGCGAAGACACGGTTGGCGGCATTTCTCGTGCCTACATACATGATACCCTGGCGTACTGGTGTGAAATTACGGGCATTGGCATAGAAAGACTTGCGTACACGACGTATCGTGAGGTCATAAGCGACGTCGGAAGAGGCACGGAAGCCGAAAAGGTGGTTCAGCTGGCTGGAAAGGCTGGTGGCGGCTGGTAGCGCTTATTCCTTGACCTTTCAGGAATGGATAATGATACATGTCGTAATGCTGCATCGTCGCCTTGTCCACATTGGCCATCTTGTCGAGAAGCGGGAATCAACTTGCTTTGTTGCCACGACCTGTGAAGCCGAAACCCCCGCGACCGCTGCCGTCGGGTCCTCGAGGGCTTCGTATCGGCTGGTACTGGCTTTGATTATCTCTCGATGGCGTGCCTCGTCCAGACGCGCTGCCGCCTTCTCCAGGCCCGCCACGTCGCTGCGCCAACGGGTCTGGCTTGGGAGAGAAATTTGGATCGTAAAGCTCCCTGCTTGTGGAGGCTTGATTGACGGATTTTCTCGCATCCGCCGGGGCTCTTGCGTCGTGGCCGCTCATGGTACTGTTGCTCTTGGTTTCATTGATGGCGTGGTTGTTCGCATGCCGCTGTCCGCCACCGGCTCTTGCCCGTGCCTTCCCCGAATGCCGGTTCTCTGCTCTCGGGGGTGTGACTGTCCCTGGTGACGAGTTCCTCGATGAAGGGTTTGAATTTCCAAAAATCTTGGCCCGAGCCTCGTCGTAACGCCGCTGCCGCTCCTCCAGATCTCGTTTCTGCCGGGCACGGATTTCCTCTGCGGTAAGCTGCACATCTTTCTTTTCCTGATCCGCATCCTCGTCCTCGTCATCGTCGATTGATAGCTGAGCCATGCTTCCCGACGTGATGCCGCGCTTAGCGATGACCGGTTTGCGAGAAAGGACTTTGACTTGGGGTTTGAACGATGTGGTCAATGGAACTGTGCTGTTGGCTTCGAGATAGTGAAATGTCTGAGGTGAAGAATCTCTGCACGCGGTAGCGCAAATGCCCACAAATCGGCATCAAATCAGTCAGTCAATTCCTGGTCCGCTTCATGCTTCCAAGTTCCTTACGCAGACTCCCAAATCTTGCGATTCGCTTCCTCATGCTTTGTGATGCGCTCCGCTTTGGTCAATGCCGGCGCGGGTCCTGGTGATGCTCCCCGGTCCTGATTGCCACCTTCCTCTAGGGATGTCGTGTCGGCTTGCGCCTCCCAGTCATCCTCCCAAGCGTCTGGGACTGCGGACTTTTTCATGTCTGTCGAGAGTGAGGTGCAGTACGACGGCGGAGAAAAGGCGATCGATCGAAAAAAGCTGCCGGTGGGCGGACGGGGTAGGCGGGAAGAGAAATGAAAAAGAAAAAAAAAAGAGCTTGAAGAGGGGGGAGGAACGGGTCTCTAATTGTCCATATGTCCAGAGGAGAATTAATTGCCTTGGATTAATCTCACGACAATGATGATAAGAGGAGGGAGACGAGAAGGATGTCCTTGTTTGCTCACGAGAAAAAGCCCTTGAAGTCATGGTGGGGAAGTTGTCTGAAGACGAGACGATTGTGGAGCTTTCCTTTGTCCGCCCCACTGCCCAGGTACAGACAGACTACGTGCAAGGAGGGAAGGAAGCTAGGATGCTGTCTAGAGCTTCCTATAGCACTCCATCGCTGAGCGGATCATCGACCAATCTCGAGCCTGACATCGAGGGAATCCAGTTCAATTGGGCCGAGATCCTTCATCTGCGCTTGTCTTCGAGCAACTGTATACGACGGCCTCGCACAACATGGCCGGCGTTGTCCAACCCTCTCGCGATGCTCCCGAGCCAGCCACTCTCGCCGGAAGTCGGAAGGGCCAGGAAGACTATGAGAAGCTCCTCGCAAAATTGGCCGACGCGGCCTTCAATCCAAGTAAGTCAGTGTCATGTAAAACAAGATGTCGGCCTCAACATGTTCTGAGCCTCGCAAGAAAATTATCCCGACCCTCTTGTCCCACGACAAGGCATCGATCCTCAGTTTTATCCACGAGGAGTCACACTCGACATGGAGAAGCGGTGGCTGGGGCAGATCAAGTCCTCCCGAGGTGATTGATGTCGAGTGAAGCGACGACTGCACACGCATACATGAATTCCCGCTCTTCAACTATTTCAAGTTCTACGTGTCTCGGCCACACGCTCGAATGAAAAGTGTAATCAGCATATTTCCAACGCTAGTTCGATTCTTTGTGCCATATTTGAGAGGACTGAGTTTTATCCCAAGTCGTGTGGTGTCATCTTCGTAGCACCATCTTGCCTCATGTGGAATTGGGTGAGTCTTATGTTGTGAGAGCACGTCGTCATAGAATGTTTTATGTGTGAACCACTGCTAGCTCACACGTACTGTTTGGCATTTGCGTGGATTTGATGACCGATTTACGTCTTAGAAATGATGGGATCCGTGATGCAAACACAAAAATGGATGGTTACGAAAGCCTTTTGCTTGTATCCGGATGAATTCCGCGGGGCATCGTCACAGCTCAATCTGTGACACCGTTTTGGCGAGCCAGCGGAGAAAGCATTACCGCCCGGACCTTACGATTGCGACAAACTCGATGGAGCCAGGACCGCAGAGCCCGGGGATGAAGAAGTCACTCACCTAGATGATTTTTCTGCCGAGCATCCTCGTCTCCCTTTTTCGGGGTTGCCATTCAACATCGGCCGGGACCCCGAAAGCAGGCTAGACCTCGACAAAGCGTCAAGCCCGCGCCCGTGATGCGGCCAAAGAGAGCCCTGGCTGAGGGATTCTGCCCAGGAGCGGAAACAAGCATCGGGCTGTTTTGACCAGCATGAGGCGATCAAGGTCTTTGTCCCGCCAAGGCGGGGGTTAGAGCAGCCTCGTCCTTGCGCGGCATGTGCCTTCTTTGTCTCGGACAAACGCTGTGCGAACGTCTGCAGCTTCGTATTTCCCTCGCACGTTTCAAACGTGGATGGAGGAGTCATGATTGCGGTGGACAAAAGAACCAGACCAGGAACGTGACTGGCCCTGTTGACTCGGCAAAGTCTTGACAGCGATTTCACCCTGCCACAAGTTGTCTAGGCAAAAAGGTATCTTGGACGAAAATTTCAAGCCAAATTTTGTTACTATTCATTGCGTCAATTACTACATCAGTGAACATGAAGAAGTGGCCAAGTACATCGAAGCTATCCATACCCGATTCTGTCGTAGCGCAACGTTGTCAAAATCCGAGAAGTACCATGACTGAAAACGAAAAATCTGGTTACCTTGATCGGGGACGGTCGAGTTGGGACATAGGTAAAGACCAGCTCTCATTGCATTTCGTCAACACTGCCAGCCCCCCATGGGGGCCTCAAACGCCATGGCATGTATTTGCCAGTGCCGACAACGGAGTTCGCTGCGGCAGAGGGAAGCGCTCGAGGTCAGTGTAACGGCGTGGCAGTGGTCTTCTCGAGCTATTTTGCCTCGACAGCATGGATCTCGAGCCAGAGTTGCGGAAAGGTTCAGTGTCAGCCCTCATAGGCCGTGGATCGTGCCCTCTCCTCCCATTATTTGCTCTCCTTTGACGTCGACGTCTTTCGGGGCACTCTCGCAAGCCAGTAGACTCCGAACATGGCGACCACGTTGAAACAGGTATAAGCCGCCAAGAAGCCCACGTCACGCCACGGATGCTGTGTGTCCATACCGTAGCGTTCCAGAACCGCGCTGGTGTTATCGAGAGGGCAATATCGACAGTCCGAGGTGTCACCGGAGTTGTCAACGTAACCGCCCGCTACCTGAATGTACGCCTGGAGATATTCGCCACAGGTGCGCGTGGGCAAGCCATCCGGCATGGGAATGAGTCTGGTCTCGACTCCGGAACAGGTGATGCGGAGGTTCGCCAATGCGCTTGCGGCCAGGCCTTCAATCAGGTACGTGAGAGGTGACACGCGATACATGAAGATCCAGAATCGAGGTAGAGCATCCGGTGGGACGAGAACTCTGCCCCAGGTTATCAGCGTCCTCGCTCGCGGTTTGTGTTTGTAGATACCGCAGCCGTGGGAAACTTACCCGCAGAAAACAAGGGAAAGCCAGAAGCACAGCGTTGCGGCCTGCACCACCGTCTCACCGTGCTCAATGGCTACGGCAAAGAGCTGGGACAAGGTGTTGGCCCACATGTTGAAGAGCCAGATCATGAGAAAGGTGATGAAGCCGTGCTCGGCTGTCGCTTGGCGATACAGGCCAAGAGGGAAGTACCAGGAAGCAAAAACCGGCACTGAAATAGCCGTCTGCCACGCCAGCTCCACGACAAGATTGGCAGTCACAAAGACGGGCCACACATATGACTGCGAGAAGCGCTCGCGAGCCTCAAAGAGCTGGCGTCCTGCAATGAAGCGAGGAATGATGAGTTGGTTGATGCTGCTGAAAAGCTGTGTGGTGAGGAAGCTGGAGAAGATGAGACTAATCAAGCCTTGGATGTCGTGATTCGTATTGTAGAATGATATTCCGTTCAGGAGGGACTGTTTTGAAGAGCCAAGAGAAAAAAAAATGAGCTCGGGTAGCATTCCTAGAGAAACGGTATACGTACGACGCTGATGCAAAGTGCAACCTTGGAATAGGTATACACCGGATCCCGCCAATGTTCTGTGAAGATGCGTTGCGACACCATGAGAATCTGGCGCACCAACGATGCGGTGTACCAACGATCTGCCGGCGCGCCCGCCGCGGACGATGGACTCCTGAGCCGTGCAAGCTCCTGTAGTACTGCTTGTTTCTCTGGACTAGAATCCCATACCTGCGACCATTGTCGCTCTGCGGACATCTGCTGCGAGCCTGAGCTGCTAAGAATATTTCCAGTGACCTGTAGCATCCACTCCGCTGGGTTCTCATGAGACTGGCATTTCGGTGCACCGTGACTTTGGAAATACTCCGTCACGACGGAGGCACCTTTGCCAATGTCCCCAAAGTAGAGAGTTGTGCCACCCTTATTCAGCAACAGGAGCCGGTCAAACATCCCAAAGAGCTGGGCAGAAGGCTGGTGTATCGTACAAAGAATACTTTGACCGCCGTCCGCCAATTTGCGGAGGAGACGACATATGGACCAAGCTGTCTGGCTATCGAGACCAGACGTCGGCTCATCTTCAGGTGCGTTGCGCTACGTCAGTAGATAGATTCTCTGGGGTTTCGGCCTCCAAGAACCAAGGGGGGATGGTACCTGGCACCTACCCAGAAAAAGAAGAAGATCCGGCTTTGCAGCCATCTCGACAGCAATCGTGAGACGTTTCCTCTGTTCGACGTTGAGCCCTTCTCCTGGGACACCAACGATAGCTTCCGCATAGGACTTCATTTCCATGACGTCCAAGACGTAGTCTACGTAGGCCAATTTGTCTTTCGTGGACGTTGCCTGGGGCTGTCTGAGTAGTGCGCTGAATTCCAGCGCCTCGCGCACAGTCGCCGTGTCCAAGTGGATGTCTTCCTGCTGCATATACCCCATTCGTCGGCAAAAGCTGGAATCTCGAGGCTGTCCGTTGACAAATATGTCGCCGCTCACGATGCCAGTTGTGATGCGATCAGCCAGAGTGTCCAGAAGAGCTGTCTTGCCGGCACCCGTGATACCCTAAGGGCAAAAAGTTATTCGATGAACCCTGGGGCCGAGCCGAGACTTGGGAGAATGGGAGTCTACCATGAGCGCATTGAGTGTTCCAGCCTTGACCCAGCCGTTTATGTCAGTCAGAATACATCGCGAGCCGGTGCTTGTTTTGATCTCGTAATTTACAGACTCCCAGCAGAAAGTCGCGCCGGAGCTTGACGCGGGCTCGTCGGAAAGCCTCGCGCGAATGGTCTGGTCGCAAGTGGCTGTCGAGTTACTAAATTCGTGTGTGGCATGTGGTGCAGCATCCCCGGTCTCACAATCATCCTGATGAATCAGTCTATTTTGGGCAGATGTTCCACGTTTGAAAAGAAGAATCTCTCCACGCGACGCCCGAGTGGGAATATACTCTGATGCCAGCAGGTAAAGGCCACAGAAGGGAATCATGATGCCAAAGAGAATGCCGATGTTACTAACGCTCGTCATCAGCATCTCATGTCCCTGCCCGCTTCATTCTAGCTCTCCACGGGTGTCAAGGGTGGCTTACCGCCAAAGGTGGGCTTCCACGTATCCATTTTTGAGGAAGATGTATGAAGAGCCCTGGACAATTTGTTCTCCAGCGACGCCACCAATAGTGCCACAGATTCTCTCGCCGCTGTCCACCTGACTGTACGCTGGCCCGGCCGGTATGGTCGCCGCGCAGGGAAATGGCCGATGGCGGAACTTTTTGATTTTTTTTCAAAGAAAAAAAGGAAAAAGTCAAGTCAATGGCTTAAGTGGGATGAACCAGGGGGGGGGGGGGCTTTTGACTTACTTCATTGACCATGAGGCTTTCATATGTGTACGCCACCGGATTAATGCGCCAGAACCAGGCAAGCCACGGCTTCATGTAGTCTGGGGGGAGCACAAAACCAGTGTAGGTGACACACAGTATCGATAGGATTGATGAAGGCGGTATAGACTGTTCGAGCGCACGAGACACAGAGCCGATGGTGCGGAACACCATGGACATTGTCATGAGATTTACCAACATGAACAGCCAGTGAATGAAAAAAGCAGAGGCGGTCTGCCTCAGGTTTGCAAGAAAGTATATCGGGACATGCAGACAAAAGGACATGGCGAGTTTGGTGGGGAACTCTGTGATCATGGACGCCGCAGCTTCAGCAAAAGGATGATAGAAAGCATACTGATGATGCTTCTGCACGACGGGGCGCGACGCCCACATGATGGTGATCTGTACAATAGGACCATCTTGGTCAACCCCTGCAGTGTATCGGAATTGGAAATGAGGTGGAATTGTAAAGATTGCAAACCTCGTAAGCTGGCGCGAAGGAATTCACAACCAGGGCGAAGAAGATGACAACCGCGCGTTGGTCTAAATCAGCCGTGGTGTCGGTGAGACCGTAGTAGGCACTGCCTACCACCAGTCCAAGAATGCCATTAGCAATGATTGAGCCGATAGTCGGTGCCTTTTCATTTCGGATTCTCTGGACGGCTCGTTGAATGCAGATGGCAACTTCTTTGGTCCATGAGAGGGGGTATGTTGACGTGCGAAGCCTACAGTTGATAATGAGTGAGCGGCATTGAAGCCAGGTTTTGATTTTGGCACCTTTTGAGCCTACCCTGATTGCTTGGCGCGGAACCCGTCATTTTGGATATCAAGAGCTGCGGACTGCATTTCGAGGATGTCGGCACGCAGAGCTTCAGCTTGGGGACTTTGCTTCCAGATGGCGGCAAACTCGTCTGGAAGTCTTGGCACCTTCTCTTGGTGGCCTTCGCGAATGACGCGCTCCTCGGGATTCGTCAATGATGTCAAAAAATCGGCCGTGGTCGCACTGCCAGGCTTCAGAAAGCCAAGTGAGGTGAAGTAGTCGACGGCCTTGTTGGCCGGACCAAAGTAGATCTGTCGACCCTCGTAGAGGAGCATCACCTTGTCGAAAAGCTACAGATTCGCATGTAAGCAATGACTGACTGCAAGTTCATGCGCTGTCTGTGTACTGACATTATACATGTCCTGTGACGACTGGTACAGACTCATGGCAACGGTAGACTGGGTCGATTGGGTAGATTCTCGGAGCAGCTTCACAATGGTCAGCGAGGTAAGGCTGTCGAGCCCTCTCGTGCTGTTGTCCCAACACTGGAAGGGGGCGTCGCCGACAAAGACCTCGGCAAGGCTCGTCCTTCGCTTCTCGCCGCCACTGATGCCCCGTATCATGGCGTTTCCCACTTTGGTGTTGAGGGCATCAGTGAGACCGAATTGCTCGGCAATCCCTCGGGCCAGGTCGCCGCCGTCATGTTGGTTTTCTCGCGTTGCGGCTGCAAAATCGAGAGTCTGGCCAGTTGTCAACTCGGCCAGGTGGACGTCAAGCTCGGCGAGATAGACCCTCTCGCCTTTGAAGTGCTTCTGCATGAGCTGATGGGCAACGCCTGCTCCATCGCAATGGTAGGTCATGTCGGCTTCGTTGCTGATGTCAAACCCCCGAGTCTCACCGGCCAATGCTTTGAGAAAGGTAGAGCAGCCGCTTCCTGGGCGGCCAAGCACAAGAAGCAGCTCGCCGGGACGTATCAATCCCTCGAAGTCATGCAGGATTTGGACCTTGCGAAGACGACGGGCAGACAGGGCGGAAGCGAAGAAGGTGGGTATCGCGAGGATAAAGGATCCTACCGTGGACTGCCAGCGAGCCGAAGTGACTATGCCATGGCAACTGAGTTTGCGGAACGACACGCCGACTCGAAGGCGGGCTTTTACTTGATCGTTGCCAGGAAGACTGCTAGAGCCATGGCTGACGTCGGGTTGCTTGTCCATGGAGTTGGAAAGACGGGGGTTGGGGGCCCGGGAGTTCACTATTGCTTCTCAAATCGAAGACCGAAATTGAGGGTCAAGATTGAGGGAGAGGATTGAGTGTGGAGGATGCCGTACTAGTCAAGGAAGCAGAGGCAGAGGCAGAAGCAGAGGCAGAAGCAGAAGCAGAAGCCTCTCGGCGTGCGAGAAAAGGGGCACGCCGACCAATGCCTTGGGACCAGTCATACCCTCCAACAAGTCAAACCTCTGATCTAAACGTCGATGCCTCATTGTGTGAGCAGTGGATCCGAGTGTCGGTCGAGTTGCGATTTCTGGTGCCTGGTCTGTGTCAGGCTTGACCAATTGGCCATTTGAGCAGAAATGTGAACATATTCCCACCAGCAAGGTATCTCTGCGGCGTAACAGCATGTTGGTCTGTTTGGCGAAAAATGGCACGCACTGTGCACCTACCTACGCACCAAGTAAGCTCGACGTTACATGGGGTGGTGTGGGGAGAAATTTCACGGCCCGGCAAAGATCGATTGGCCCCTGAAGCTACGAGGCGTTGGGGGCTCTTCGTGTTCGGGTATTCCCTGGCTTTGGGGGGCCTCGACGTGGTGGCCTCCAGAGACGCATGATTGCATATGGTTCGGGATGCAATCGTAAAATGTTTGGAAGATCCGCGTTGGGGCGGTGCTTCTACAGATCCTACTTAGTATTACTATTACAGTAACATGTACAGTATGTGTCTGGTGTCTGGTGTCTGGTGTCTGGTGTCTGGTGTCTGGTGTCTGGTGTCTAATGTCTGCCGTATGCCTTCTGCGTCTGCTGTCTGAAGATTCTCGTCGCTGCAGGACTGCGTGACCAAGGGCGCTGCGCGCATGACTGTTGGCGGCGGATGCATGCATGATGCGCACGCATCGCGCACCTACACGTAGCTCGAAGCAATTTGACGAAAGGACAACCAACGCTCCGTCGGGGCACTTCATTAGGCCATTGGCATGGTCTGCCTGCTTCCCGGGCGAGTGTGATGGATTTTCGTAATCTCTCGTCAGCCTAACTTCTGACTGCAGCCAATCAATACCAGTTTGTGTCCAAAAGCGCCTTAAATAACTCGCCAACCTCTCATCGGTTGAACGGCATCTTCCAGCGTGCCAACTGGATCACCCCTCCCCCTTTGCGCCTTTGCGCCGATTTTTCATTCTCTCAATGTTTGCCCCAACTTACTGGTTGGCCATTGTGGGAGGCATCTTAGTCATTGCCATGCTCCGCCCGCGAGCCAAGCAAATACTACAGGCGATGCTGACTGCGTACCAGCTTCTTCATCTCCCAATCACTCGTACGTTACAAATGCTTTCATGAGCCGCCATGGGCCCCTTCGCTCACTTGCCAAGACCAACCATTCTACCACTGAATACTTCGTAAAAATATCAATTTCTTGTCCCGCGCCCTGGCCCGGGAGGAGAGGGGAGGAAAAGGGCTTGGGTTGG
>JMQE01001423.1:0-64921 GCA_000731825.1 Hypocrella siamensis | reverse complement strand
CACGCATTCAGTATGATCCAGACGCACACTACACATTGAACTTTTCGCGCACTCCTAGACCTGGGATAGCCTTTTCGCTTCGGTGGCCTCTACACAAACCATGAGTCACATCACATTTTCAGGTGCCAGCGGTCAAATTTTTTTGAGGCGTGGGTGTCCGCCATTTTATTTATTCATTTTAGAATATTAAGCATGATTTTGGCGGGCACCCGCGAAAAGGAACAATAAGCATTATTTTGGCGGGCGCTTGTGAGAAAAAAAAAGGGGTAACCATAAGCTATTAAATAATTCAACTTTTTAAGTTTTATGTATATAAGGGATTTCACCTTCTTTTATTTCGCTAATCTCGTGACTAGGTAGAAAACCTACGGATTTTTAGGATTTTTCGTACTAAGTACATTTTCAATGCGTAGGGCCTTTTATATAGGGGAAAAGGGGGAAAGGTACATTAGCCGTTAAAACCCCCTAAAAACACTGACTATTTTCCACGTTGGGCTGCACCGTCACACATGGTCTTAAATACAGGATTTTGCTCACTGCGCGGCACTTTTTGTCGCAGCAGACTTGTGGGCTGCAGGCAAGCCAGAGCGGGACCCTCGCTACAAACAGTGCTCAATTGAGCTTTACCCTAGGAAGGTCTTCGGGGGCGCACAGGGCGTACCAGAGCGCTGGAAGAGGCGTGGTCATGGCAAAAAAAAAAACAATCTTAATACAATAAATGGCACACAGCTCCTGAGCGGGATTCAAATGTGACAGAAGAAGAAGCTAAGATCTTTCTAAAGTTGCCTTTTCCTTTTCCAAGAGAAAGAGAAAGGGAAAAAAAAAGAGCATACAAGTTTGCAAGTAAAAATACAAAGAGTCGAAGGTTATTTTTGAACCAAAACACCACTTCCACGACAAAACCTCGGTGCGAGCACGTTGGCTCAGCGTGGTACAAGCAAAATCAAGGATATTTATCACTGACCCCGTCTCGACAAGTTGACTTCCCAAATTTCCAAATGACTGCGCCCCATCAAATCAACTCAGGACAAGCAATAATCACAAGGGAAAGCGTGCTTGCATAGTTTCCAGACAAGCCAATCAAGCGCCTGCCATCTCAATGTCCGGTCGTGGTTTGGATTCGACATTTGGTCCTGTGTTGGAGTCACTCGCATGGTAGTACCTTTTGATTCCGTGCCCGTTGGCACTCTCTTTGTTCTTCTTCTTCTTCTTCTTGTTCTTGTTTTGGCTGT
Source organism: Hypocrella siamensis (assembly GCA_000731825.1). Taxonomy (NCBI): domain Eukaryota; kingdom Fungi; phylum Ascomycota; class Sordariomycetes; order Hypocreales; family Clavicipitaceae; genus Hypocrella; species Hypocrella siamensis. The sequence continues at coordinate 63,689 of JMQE01001423.1, read as the reverse complement.
TGTCCTTGTTGGGTGTGACGTCAGACTCAGGCGGCGAGCTTTGTTTGTTCTTGTTGGGCGCGCCAGGTGGTCTGCCTGGTCCTCGTCGCGGGGCGTCAGAGGTAGGCTGAGCCTTCCCGGCCGTTAACTTGTTGCCTTGTGGCGGAGGCTGTGGCGGCTGGTGAGGCTGTGGCGACTGCCGAGGCTGTGGCGCCCGCCCGTAGCCGGCCCCAGGCTTTGCAGCTGTAGTCGCCGGCGCCTTGCCGCCACTGTCGTGTTTGTCGGCAGAGTAAAAGTCTTGGGCCCACAGAGGCAGAGTCTTCTCCGCCTTTGTGACCCGCTTCCATTCCATCTTGGAATCGGGGTAGGGACATTCTTTGCAATAGCTTGCGTGGCCTGAATTGTTGCAATTGGGACACTTGTACAATCTCTTCTCATTGATTTCGCAAAGATCAGTCTTGTGAGTGTTCACGGCGGAGCATTTGCCGCATCGCATGTCGCCTTTGCACTTTCTTTCAACGTGGCCTGGTCGGTAGCACTTGAAGCAAAAAATTGGCATGCAGTCGGCAGAAATGGGCCTATTTTTTTTGGGGAAGACGCGGCGGGACTTGTCAGATCGCTGGGACTCGGCGAGCTATCAGTTTCTGGACATACCTGACCATCGAACGGCAGGAGCCGCCATCAAAGTCGTTCTTTCTCAGCAGCTCCAGGGCGTCCTCTTTCGAAGCCACGTAGATCAATGATGTTTCGTTTACGTACTTGGTCTTGGTGATGGTCACGTTGTTGAGCTTGCTCAGCTTTTCGACGTCAACGGTGATGGAGCTTTTCGTGAAGGTGGTCGCTTCGAGAACGTAGGGTGGCCTGATTGGCGCTAGTTTGATCCCGAGTGCCTGGCCAACCTGTTGTATGATGGTTGCTTCCAGCATACGCGGGTTAGCTGGCTTACTGTCGTCGAGCCTCAAGTAGAGCCGGCGAACATGGGTCACAGCTGCCACGACTCGGCCAAAGGCGAGATTGTTCAGCTGTTTGCAAATCATCTCGGAGTTCGGAAGCAACCCCGCGACATGCTCGAGATTAAGAATCGCAAAACGAAAGGGGTAGAGTGCCTCCAGTTGCTCAATGAACTCCCCTAATGTAAGTCTCGACGGAAGCTCATCATTGGCAGAAACTGTGGATGAAGTGCCGCAGACGGCCCTCTGGCTCGGCACCTGAGAGACGGGGCTCGGAACGGGGACATGTAGTTGGGGTAGCTGGGGTAGCTGGGGTAGCTGGGGTAACTGGGATGGCTGGGGTAGCTGAGGTGGCTGAGGTGGCAAGACTGGTGAATACATCCGCTTTCTCTTGCTCGCAGGGACGAAAGACGGGGGATTTTGCGATGGCATTGCAGATGATCAAAGGAAAAGTTGGTGAAGATTTGTGGCAGAGAGAGGGATTGACTGAGCGAAGATGTGCTGACTTGAGCGGAATGGGAGCTGACATGTCAGAATTGACCATGGAATGGTGAGAGGTTGGGGGAAGGAGTATATACATATATGTATGTTGTGCGGATGAGCGTGGACAAGAAGGCAGCGGCATCAAAGGGCAAACAATCTCAAGTCACTGAGGTGGGAGTCGTGCCGTCTCTGGCTCTGGCCTTCCCATGAGACCCTTGACCCTTGCTCGCGCGAAGACGGCAATGCCAATACGGGTGTGAGCAGATGCCGCGAAACATTTTGCTTTGCCGCTGAGCGACGTGAGACCTGAACCGCGATCGTGAGAAAGCCAGGGGATTTCTGGCATCTCCCGCGAGCCGCATTCCTGCATCACTTGTCACTTGCTTGCTCGTTCTTCCGTCGTGCAGAAGAGAAAACGAGGAAAGAGGCTACGCGTGGAGGTCTGTAGAGCCGGCCCTCTCTGTCAATGACCATTGAAGAGCTGAATTTGGATAAAATCTTTGGGAAACCCTGCATCCCTTCTGCCGATGTCTTGCATTCAGCTTGATGACCATGTCGTGCGAAATTCCATGTCCAGCTTCATGACCATGTCGTGCTGAGTTCCATGGATCGGCTTGTCGTTCCAGACTTCCTGACTCCCAATTTGATATTCCATGACGGGGAATCACGGAATGTTTCGAGCGACGGTCTCGCCCTCAGGATGTCCCGCTCCTCAATGCGCCAACGGGCCATAACGTTGCCTCGTCCCTTTTTTTGTCTCGCGTGCCAATTGACCCTTGATTTCAATCCCTTCTGGGCGCGCCGCCCATAATGACGAGTGGCAAGGGACCAGGGACCGGTGGCAGGAAACCAGTGGAAGGGGACCAGCGTCAGCAAGTCAGAAGTCACTAAACACGCGGGACCGATCTTCTGAAATTCAGGACCGACTAGGCCCAACAGCGTATTTGATGGGGCTAAAAGCTGACTAAAAGTAGGGTATTTTTCTGCTTGGGGCCAACCCCTCGCTCCCCGTAAAATTCGGGACTAAAACTCTGCACCAACCCTGTAGCGCCAAACTATAACGTCTATCTCAAAAGCGCGATATGAATTTATTAATAGCCGGCTACTTATGTACATACATATAGGTGGTGGTGGTGGCAGGTGGTGGTGATGATGGTGGGTGACGGCGGTGGCGGCTGCTGCTGCTGCTCCTGCATGCTCAAAAATCGGTCCTGCAATGTTGAGTTACTCCCCAGCAATCAAAAATTCTCTCAAAGAGCTCATTGGACTCGGACCATGATGTATCGTGCCCGAGACAATCCCACCATTAAGGACGCAGTGACCCGGTCTTCGATGCTGCATTGGACGTAGTACATCTGGTCCAAGATGATGTCGCGTAACTAAAATTCAGAGTGAAGCAATCATCCGGTTTCGTCTGTCTTTCTCTTGCCGTTGAAATGTTACATTCAGTGCCAATGACAGGGCGAATTCACTTGCCGATCGACAAATGTGCATGTCTATTGCTGCAGTGCCAAGACATTCCAGCCACTGGGCCGACCCGATTCAATTAAACTAAACTGCCCCACCTGAAGTCCGATGTCTATGGAGACGGAGACGGGAAGCGCGATTGTCATTATGAGAGCTCCCTTGCAGCTGTCTCCTGGCCATTCAATCTTCGCCGACAGCACATGTCCACAGCAACGCGCAGCAATGCGAAGCAGCGGCAGGTAAAGTAGCGGTCTAGGTCTGTGGAATGAGGCCCACAAAACCCATCACCGCATCCTAGCTGACGGCAGAGCAAAGGAGCCGGAAATTGGAAACCTCGGCTCTCCATTCTCGGTGATTGGGCCGCCGACAAATTTTCCCGGCCATCGTGGAGGGAGTTGCATGTGTACAGAAGGGCGCTCTGTCAACATCTCCAACATTTCATTCCGTCAGCGAAAACACGAGTCGATGGATTATTTGTCATTCGTTTCTTCACCTGGCGTTGTGCACGGGAAAATTCTCCATTGTCGGGCCGACAATCGTGAAATCGCTGGCAAAAGAAGCGCTCGTGTCCTCGAATCTATGAGACCCCGAGTCTATAAAGACCATGCGACCAAACATATACTAAACGAACACTTGATGAACAAGCTTCAGCTACATCTTTTCTCTCATCATCACCTCGATTTTTCATCACTCCAGCTCTCGTCACGTCGCAGCATGGCTCGCACGCGCCAGCCCAATGCTCCAACTGCCACCAAGCAGATGAAAACGGAAAGTATGGTAAGTCTTGGTCCTTTTGCCCATTTGCGTGCCAATGCTTACCCATTGCTCGAGGTCACAGCCTCCAGTGATGAGAAAACTTCGCATCGCGCAGGTCAACTTGAAACGGTCAGGCGTGCGGTTCAATCACTTGATGGCGGCGCTGTACAACATGAGCGATACTTGGGATGTCGTTGCCTTGCAGGACATCCCCATCAGTGTAACATTCCCACCAATGCACGCTCGCCAGAGGTACAGCTTCTGGTATCAGGTAGAAGGCTCCATCTCGAGCGATGATCATCCGATGCACCGTACGGAATTGCCAGTGAGTGGCTTGCAACGCCTCGTTATCCGTTTCATACTGCCATCCCACAATCGCCTTGGTAGCAGCAGCTACTTGGGCGGCGTCTTGATGTGATACCTGCTGAATCTTTGTTTCCAGGCTCGATCGGTACCCTTGAAATCTCCACTGGCTTTCCTCGTGTCTCGAGCCATTCCCGACACTGATTGGCGCGTGACAGCTCCGGATTGGGCTCACGGCATGGTGGCTTCGTTGCATCTAGAAACCGACGACGGTCCTGCTGTCATCCACAACGTGTACAGAAATACGAATCCGGGGAGCTCATACCCGAAGCTGGACATGAAGACCCTGACTCTAGAGTGTTGCGACGCAAACCACATCCTGCTTGGTGATTTCAATCTCCACCATCCGGCATGGGCAGGGCCATCGATCGATCCTCAGAAAGTAGAGAAAGACGCCAAGCTGCTGCACAAAAGGACACGAGATGCAGGAATGGTGATGGCCGTGACTCCAGGTACCGCCACCTTTACAAGATCGAAAGTCGGAACTTGCCAATCCACCTTAGACCTCATCTTCGTCGGCAAGGTATGGTCCCAAAGATGGTGCAAATGGCAAGTCTTGGACATGGCAGGTTTTGATTCGGACCATCGAGTCTGCGAGACGCAACTGGATATTTCCCCAACGCAAAGGACCGGTATGTACATCAGGTGGCACAAGGCCGATGTTGACAAGCTCTGCCAATCCGTCAGTGATGGCCTGTGCGAGTTGGACGACCGCATGCTCGAGGGCGTGGAGGACCTCGACCAATACACCTTGGACCTGACGGCACGGATAGAATCGGCTGTGAAGCAGTCGGTACCTTACTTGGATTTTGTGAAAGACATCGTCTTTGGCCAGCGCAGGAAGTGGCAAGCCCCGTCGCCAGCCGTGCAAACAAAAAGACGAAAATTGCTCGGCAGGAGGATGTGGCGACTATCTCATGTGCCGAAGCGTCGAGCGCAGCCGGCAGGCCTGCCCTATACACCAGACTTCATCTCGGGCGATCGTGCGGGCAAATCTGGGCGTGACAAAGCTCTCATGTGCATGGATGCGATATACGGCCCCGGAAAGACGAGCAGGACATTGCCTGACGGCCCAGAGTTGCCTCCCAATTCGAGTCCCGACAAGAAACTACCACCGGAAGACTTTTGTCGAGAAAACGAGGTGGCGAGCCTGATTCACAAGCTCCCAAAACGCAAATCTTCAGGATCGGATCTCATTGGAAATGAGGCGTTGAAATTCGTTTGCAGCATTGTCTCGCCATATCTGGAGAAGCTGTTCAATGCCTGCGTTAGCCTTGGCTACTTTCCACTATACTGGAAAAACTCGAAGACGATACTCCTTCCCAAACCCGGAAAACGAGCAACTGATCCAAAGTCCTACAGGCCCATCTCATTGCTTTCCAGCATTGGCAAGCTGTTTGAGAAGATGCTTGCGATCAGACTGGTGGAACACGTCGGGCGCGGAAAGAATTCCCTAATACCGATGATGCAATTTGGAGGATTACCAGGGAAATCAACGACATTGGCTTTGCAAGCCATCACGAATTTCGTTCATTCCGCGTGGCAGACGAGAAAAAGACGTAAAGTCAGTATGCTCGCTCTTGACATCTCTGGAGCTTTCCCACGAACAGATCGCGACTCACTTCTTCGCAAACTCGTCGACAAGGGCATTCCATTTATTCTTGTCAAACTCATTTGGTCGTTTTTGTCGCATCGAAAGACGGTATTGCATCTTCCTGGTCACGCGCCCGAGACTTTCTTCGAGAATGCAGGTCTCCCCCAAGGAAGCTGCCTCTCTCCCATACTGTTCCTCCTATTCGCGGCAGCCCTGACAGATACTGATGGAAACAAGATCCTGGAGTCGATATATTCGCAGCTAATTGGCTTTGTCGACGACACACACATCTTGGTGGCCTCTTCGAGCTGGGAGACGAATTGCGAAAAACTCAAAGAGATCCACGACATACTGATGGTGTGGGCAGACGGAAATGGCGCAGTGTTTGATCCCGAAAAGTACGGCCTTTTGCACTTTCTGCCTCCTGGCCTCAAATCAGAGGAACACCCGACCTCTAGCCACGTACCCAAAATCAGTGGCATCCCGTCTGCTTCAACGCTTTTTGCAAAACCGTACTTGAAGGTTCTTGGTGTGTTCCTTGACAACAAACTTTCATGGAAACATCAGCTCGATCACATCATCACAAAAGTCAGTCTGCAGACTCGTCACCTCCGCTTCATATCCGGCTCAACTTTCGGCCCAAGTCTTATCCAGATGAGGCAACTCTACATCTCCAAGATTCAGTCAATCATGACATATGCTTGCCCTGCCTGGTTCTACCAGATCTCAGGACGCCATTGTCGGACATACACTCTGCAGGGGATAGCTGACAAGTTGGACACCCTGCAAGGACAATGTCTCGCGGAACTTTCAGGAGCCATGAAAGGTACGTCCAGAGAAGTTCTGCGCAAGGAGCTGCATGTCCCCAAGCTGTCCGACTACCTGCAAATGCGGACCATCGGCCACCAGGCTCTCCAGTACAACAGCGACATCGTCGAAAAATTTCGCATGTTGAGGCGGCAAATGATTCCATCGTTGAAAAAGGCAAAGCATCCGTTCTATCAACTGGACCTCGATGCCAGGAAGTTGCTCCGAGAAGCCGAATCTTGGTTCGAGCAACAGTACAATAAAGACAAAGTCCCCGGCGCTTGGACTCATCCGGACTTCAGCCAGTGTCGCGAAAAAGCCATTCGAACCACGATACGGCGCAACGTGGCAGCAGTGTCGACCAGCCAATGGACCGAGTACCAAAACAGGCCCAGAAGCGCGCTCTCGTCAAACAGCCCAGCGCTGCAAGGATGCTGGGGCCCGAGCAACATACGCAGGTATAAAGAGCTGTCGCGGAGACAGGCGACTGTCTTGCTTCACTGCAGGACCGGATTCATCGGACTCAGACGATACCTTTACTTGAGGAACTTGGCTTCCACCGATCAATGTCCGCGATGTTGCAAAGGTCCCCACACCGTCGAGCATTTATTCATCCACTGCAAAGAAAAGGGCCTTGTCGAAGCCCGGAAACAGTTGCAAGAGAAAGTCGGCAAGTCCCCAATTATTGAGGACATTCTTTCAAATCATGCCGCTTTGGCGGCGGATTTTGCGCTCGAGCATTTCAGAATCGCCCAGTTCTCTCCTACAACACAGGACCAGCCTGCAGCACCTCCGGATTCCGACAATAAAAATCACGGCAATCCTCCCGTCGCAAAACAACCGCGTCAAAAGCACAGCATTTTGAAGCTGCGAATACGATAATTTTGGCATGGTCTTATCGCTGTCAAAAAGGGAGTCCCCTCCTGGGCATGAGGTTAAAAGGCTTTACATTGACAGACCACATCTCAAAACACATCACGTCAAATTCTAAATGGTTTGCATTGACAGGTTGTGATTGTGACAGGTGCTTGCAATTGCAGACGATGCAAGGCGTGTGAGTGGTAAGAGCGCAATAAATCTGTCTGGCAGAAGGACGCCGTGTAACGAGAATTTATTTTAGCAGGCCTTGTGTTGGCTGTTGGCTTGCGACCGTGGAAGAGGTGAGATGAAGGTGTGTCTTGTTTGACAGCGCTGTACGATTCAAGATGCATCCTGCGCATAGCTGGCTAACGCAATGTCTTCTACACAGAGAGGAACAAGAAAGAGTTGCTCGTGGGTAAGGTAGCAGAATATACCTGTCCAGGTGCATTTTAGTGGCTAACCTTGATCGCTAGAAAAATCGCTGCTTTTTGTACTGCGCTGTGCGAACCTTGAGTTCGTACGTAAGGCTGCGGATTATGTCATGATCCGAAACTTTGTTTCGGTGTGACTCTTCGCCGTGAAAAATTTTCGGTACGTGGTGTAGCTTATTGCTCACCTAATTTCTTTTCTCCCCTGTTTTTGACAAGCTTAGTACTTACGTGTTTATTTCCTTTTTAGTACGCGCAAACCTTATTTCTTTTTTTTTTTGTTTTTTTGTACGATACCGTAAGTACAATCTAGCTCTCGTATACCTACCAGATTGACTCGAAGACTAATATGTCCTTATTCGGCTTAGCATCGATACCCACTGTCATCCATTGCTCGACATTGATCTACGTCCGCTGGGTGTGGCGGATGACGCATTGAAAAACTCATTGATCTTGTCCATGATCTGATGCTTTGTGCATTAAATTATGGTCACAAAAAAACTTTAAAATGAATAAATAAAATGGCGGACACCCACGCCTCAAAAAAATTTGACCGCTGGCACCTGAAAATGTGATGTGACTCATGGTTTGTGTAGAGGCCAACGAAGCGAAAAGGCTATCCCAGGTCTAGGAGTGCGCGAAAAGTTCAATGTGTAGTGTGCGTCTGGATCATACTGAATGCGTGTCGTGAGTCACGCCGAATGCGAAGTGTTGTTTGTTGCACGTGCATCCCCACCATGCACAAATAAAATTCGCCTGTCGCATCAGACTTAAAAGTACTCGTCTCCCTTGTCTCCCCTTAGAAATTTTTCTTTCCATTACTCTTCCACCGCCCACATCCCACTCCCCCAATTCTCCGACCAGCTGCGCCATGAGCCGTCATGGCATCGAAACCGTTCCGCTTCCTCGACCTGCCGACCGAATTGCGCAACGCCATCTACGACGCGTACGTTGCCGTTGACGGAGGCTATGTCTACAATCCGCGATCGAATAAATTGGCCCCTGCGACCAGCGACGCGAAACACGAATATGCTTTCCAGCAAACATGCAAGCAAGTTGCGTGTGAGATGAAGCATCTCGCCCTACGTCGCAATGTGGTCAACTTCTACACCGAATACTCGGACGAGAATCGGATCCCCGCTGCGCGCTTTCAGGCCTGTCAACATAATCTGGCATATGAACTCTCATGGTTCCTGCGTCGATCTTTAAATGTCGAAAATGATGACGGATCACCCAACTTGCTTGCATTCTACGGAAGTGCAACAATTGATGAAGTCATACAGGAATTTCCCCTCATGGAAAATATGCTTCAGCTCTTGGCGGCGTGTGATTCGATGCGGCCTCGACATGACGAGTTCTTCTCCATGGTCCCTTCCTACAAGCGCAGGGGCACGATGCGCACCGTCTTGGCTGCTGTAAAGTACTGCGAGTGCATCAAGAACTATATTCCTTACCTCCTGGCCCATCCTGAAAAGGCATATGCCCTGGATCAGGCATTCCCTCCGTGGTACAGCAACCCGACCGACCAAGACTTTGCGAGGTTAACGGAGCATGCCAGGCCCTTTCGAAGCCTGACCCACGGCTACTGGCAAAACCCTCACGTTGATGGTCGTGGCCGTACCAGGTACACACGGGGCAAGTACAGATTCTCCGCTGCGGCGGGTGCCATCAGATATCTTTCCCAGTGCCCGCCGCATTTGCGGATGCAAATGCGACGCATCTGCTTGCATGAAGATGCTGCCAGCGTCGCCTTCCCCGAATGCCACGGACTAGGCCTGATCCCGTTCTGCCAAGAGAATGACCGGCTCCGTGTTGAACGCCGTGTCAATATGTGGAGGGCTCTTTTCCCGTCCCCTTGTCAGCCATCGGAATGGTTTGACTGGTCTTTCGAAAGCCTTTGGAACGCTGCCAAGAAGAGCGAGGAGGACGGCAAACCATGGGGCGCGAGGCTGGATTCTCGCCGCATCACGCAGTGCTTTGCACTCTGGACAGCCGAGGCCCTTGCGCTCGTTCAGGCAGGAATGCCCAAAGGCTCATTCAAGCTGCTGTTTGACGGAGACCCGGCGCCCGATCTCAGCACTCGGATCTTCAGAGACATTATCCAGCGGGACGCGGCCTGGCAAACGGCATGGGAAAGGAAGCCATGGGAATCTTTTGCTTCCGAAATCGACGATTCCGTCTCTTCCGTCTCTTCCGACGATTCCGAGGACGACGAAAACTGCCTAGACGAATCATACTTGCAAGAATCGCTCAAGGAGCTGTACAATTGGTGTCAGTAGTCAGATTGCAAGTGCGCGTGCAGACATCTGCTGACATGATCTCCAGACTATTATGCAGGCTTCCCAGCTGCCATTGATGCCATCTCACGCGGTGAGGATGGCCTTGTACAATGTTCTTTTGAAACGGGACCGAGCCACTGGAATCCCGATACCGAATTCGACCGGCTGTTTGACTGCTTCCGCATTAGCAGGGTTATGGACATCACTAATGCGGCAAGAGTAGGAATCGATATGCCACCTGCACTGCCGTCCTGGTTAGATTTGATCGCGGAGAATATATTCCCCGAGTACTTTGGCGATCAAGAGCTAGGGCAGACGGATGACGTGGACGGAGATGGTGTCACTTCTTGGTACAGCTCCGCTGAAGCCGGGTCTTCGAGTAGCGATGACGAAGGCGAGTCAGATGACGAAGGCGAGTCAGATGACGAAGGCGAGTCAGATGACGACGATGAAGGCGAGCTGGATGGCGACAACATATAGGATCGATACCTCAACTGTTCTGCATCTGAATTTGGATGTGAAAGCAGTCTGCCGTGTGAGCTGGACTTGGTCTCGTCCGAGCTGACTTGACAGCATTTGCCATGTCGCGAATGACAGAGTAGACGTCTCCCAAGTAGACATGATCTGAATTGCAAGTAAACTCTCCCACACACTCGTCCTCTGAAGCATGTCGTGCTCTTCGATTGCGCTTGTGTTCATTGCGTGGAGTCCAGCGTGCAGCTTAGCAGGCAAAGGGGCTTGTTTTGATTGATGAAGAATTCGGGACAAATGAGAAAAGGCTGTATGGAGGGGTTTTTTTTTTCGTCACCTTGGGGCTTTTTGGGAGACTTGGCGGGCGAAGCTCAAGTAAGCTCTTGTCAAGGACATCCGCGCAACCTCCTTTCCTTCCTATCTACTGTCTTCCACTACGTAGCCCGCCACCATGGTCTTGGCGCCATTTTCTTCCGACAAGGTTTGCCGCTATATGCAAGTGACCGAGAAGGAAAAAAAATCAAACGTCCACATCATATGAGACGGACGGACGTCATTGCATGTCCCTTCAGCACGCGCATCAAGCAGGCACTTTAAGAAAATTTTGGAGAAATTGAACACAGAAACAAGCTTTGGCTGGGCCTTCGCTTCACAGATACTAAGTAGGTAGGTAGGTACGTGACTTCCCCGATGACGCACTAAATGACAAACAGAAGGGGATTTTGGTGGATTCACGATGCACAGGATAGGTGGTGACTAGGGAGTGGTCACACACCTGGTCAGGCCCGCGCGCAAGCAGAGCCAAAAAAAAAAAAAAAAATGACCTGATACCCACTGCAACCCACTGAAAAACCACTGTTTGGCACTGAAAACCGGGCTATAGGGCGTTTTAGGGGGTTTTAACGGCTAATGCGCCTTTCCCCCCATTTCCCTATAGAAGGCCCCACGCACTAGAAAAAATTCCGGTACTCAAATTCTAGAAGGCCTTAGGTAATTCTACCTTGCCAAGTAGCTTAGCGGATTAATTAAAATCGGGTGAAATCCCTTACATACATACATACTTAGGGAAGGAGGTCGTAAGAAAATTCTATGTGCGCTGCCTCTTTTGTGGAGTACCCACTAAGGGCTCAGGTGGCGCGTCGTAACCGAAGAACGTCGAAGACTTCTTGTTCACATGTCCGACATGGGCGCGACAAATGCGTCCGCAACAGCTGCCAATTGCCCCTCTAGCTCCCCGAGCTCTCGTGTTTGGCAAATGTGGCGGAGTTTCCTTCACTGCTAAAGGCGGCGAGGTGATGCTCGGAGACGTCATCATTAGCGAAAACGTGGTTCAATACGCCGCTGGCCGCAGGCTGCCAGACCGGTTCGCGATGAGAAACACTCTTCAAGACTCTCACGGTCGCCCTGAATGTATTCGTTCCGATCTGGCCAGACTGAAAGATACCATGGCTTGAACTGTCAGAGAGCACTAAAGAAAATGAATACCCAAAGAACGTGTTACTGCGTTGCATAGAAACGACGAACCTGGCGAACAAAAGGCCAAAAGCCAGCGGATACAACGAGATGAAACACCCGAATAGATCAATGTTGCTGTGTGGGCGACGTGGATTCGGCCTGACAAGGGTGACTTTGCCGAAGAGTGAAGATGTTGGGCGGGCGTGAATGGATCCAAAAGCTTCGTCGGACTCTGAAAGCATATTCTCCGATTCAGGGTGCACACAGGAACTACGCAGCGTTGAGACAGTGACTCTGTCTTGGTTCGAAAGCAATAAAAGGTGACTTTTGGGAAGTAAACACCACAGACTTCAGAATCCCAAGACTCATCCAACAATGTCCAAGTTTACACCAGTCTCACACATCACAACAGCGCCACCCGCCACTCCTCATCGAAAGTCATCCTCTGCGAGGAGGCAGCCCCCCTGTCTCTTCGTCCGACGAAAACAAGTCTGCCTCGCAATGTCCAAAAACAAAGAGTCCCCGTCACAACTCAGCGTCCATGCCAGTTTCTCCATCCTTGTCTCTTGTTCCTGTATCGCTGCTCGTCAGTCCTCAGCAGCGGCCTGTGAAACTGCACATCCGGCTCAACACCCGCGTTGGTCCACCACATGTGGTCCAAGAGGCTCCAAATGGCACTCAGATTCCTCTTTTGCGGAGCAGTCAGACAGGCAATTCTCCCCGGAAGCTGCGAGTAAATCATTTCAATCTCGACGCGGAAATGATGGCCAAAGGCGTCGCAGATCCACCTCTCGCTTGGATTTGTCGACGTCTCCCACCGCTGCCAGAGCAGTCGAAACACCAGCTTGCGGAGCTTGGTCCACTCGACAAAGGCGCCCATGCGGTACTCAATGGGCCACAGGTGGCCAAGCATGTCGATCCGGTCAAAGTCGATGAGCTGGACGCGCGAGAACAAGAGGCCGTCGATGGCGCTGCTGGTGACGTGGTACATGAAGAAGATGTTGCCGTCAATGTGTGGCCTGTACATGAGCGTCGTGAGCGTCGTGGCGTCTTCGATGGTGAGGGTGGCGAAGCACTTGAGTTTGCCTTGGGGCGTGGTTGGTCGTCTGAGGCCTGCGGCTTCAAGGTCCATGACTTTTTTGTTGGTTCTTTGTTCGGGGGGGCGCGCGAACAATGGATAAGAGCGAGAATCGGGTTCATGGCGATTGAGGCGGTGGGACAAAGAAGTTTGCTTTTATGTCGACTGGGCATTTTGAGAGACGATTTCTCACTGTCAGGATCCTTTGCTGGAGTCGTTTGTCGGTGGTAACTTTTCAGTGACTTGTTGCAACGATGGTGCTAGCCTTGCAAGATCCAGCGTTTGCTGGGTGCTTTGTGGTGAAGACGATTTGCCGGCGGGATCTATGGAGCGTGGTTTGAGTGAATCAGACGTGAGCCAGGCGTCCCGATTCATTGCACTGTTGCAAGCGGCCCAAGTGCATGCATTGCTTCAACACTTGAAAGGCAGCGGGTGGAGACAGGGAATGAGATACGTCAGCTTCAGTTGTTTTGGTCAGACTTGAGATGTGTATGATGAGAAAAGCTCACAGCAGGCTGTTAAGGCTCAGCATGCGCAACAAATGTCCGTCAATGGAGAACAGGGTTTCCGTGAGGAATTTGGCTCAGCATGTGCTGCCGCGTGTTCATGTCATACGGAGCAGACTGATCAAGACAACTTGGACAGTTTGATCCAGCAATAACGAGTGCATTAACCATCCAACTCTAAAACAGCCAAGGTACTGTCAAGAATCTGTCATACATCAGCCTCCACCGTGCTGTTTGTCAATGTGCCGGTCCAGGCTATCTTTCCGTGTCGTGCCCTCGACAGCAAGCTTGTACTTGCATCCGGGAATCGTACAGAACCATCTCTTCTGACTTGACTGGCCCGCGTGGACGGAATTGATGTGACGCTGTAGGTCGGCGCGTAGGCTGTATGCCCTAGTGCAGTCTTGCATGTCGCATCTGAAAGGGGGGTTGTGCTTTTTGAGGTGCTTGCTGTTTGGGCATGTGAGTACGCAAGCACGGAACGTGTTGTGTGTGGGCAGTCTTACTTGAGAAGATACCTCTTGGGGAACGACTGATTGCAGTCCGGGCACTGATGGGGATCTGAGGGAGACGAGACTGGCTGGCCAGGGTGTTGAGCTCGCTGGTCTGGGTCTGAGGAACTTCCTGGCCGTGGTGCTTGTCCGTCCTGTCCGTCCTGTCCAGCAGGCTCTGTGGGATTCGGAATCGACGCATCATATTCATCGAGGGCACCACCACTTCCGCAAGAAGCCCCTCGGGGATCCACGCAATAAACGGCTCTCTCAAAGGGCTATGATATATCTGAGCCTGCGGGAGAGGAGAGTGGACGAACGAGCGGAGAAGCAAGTCAGGCCAGGGACAGGGAAGCTGTTGGATAAAGGTAGTGGAAAGTGAAGCAGTAATTTGACGGTGAGCGCAAAGTGTAAGGAAAGTGCGGTGAGACCGCCAGCGCCGCCGTGAGGGAACTAGAAAAGATAGAAATGAAGATGGAACAAAGACGCTGGTCTTATAGGTGAACACTGAGGCTGAGCGCAAATTCTCAGCTAACGGCGGTGTAAGAGCTAGCCAATGAAATGACGGCTGGGAAATGGTATGCCACAGAATATGCACGGAGTGATCTGCCACATCATGTGCATGAGATGGTATGCCACAAAATCTGCACGTCACAGTTCAGAGTGTGGAGACGGAACTGAACCAATGCCGCGTCGTTATCCGGTTCAACAAACCTGTGAATTATATGTGCTTCGGGGCTATAAAGTGGTCGAATGCCTCACGAATGAATGACATGGAGAAGAGATTTGAACACCAGCCTCATCCAACCCCCTACTCTTCCCATTTTGACATCAGCCATGTCCTCTTCCATTTTTTGTTGCGGCGCAATCAAGCCCTATCGACCCCAGCATCTTGATCACGAGAGAAAGTTCACCTCCTTTATGCAGTGGGCAGTCTTTCCCAGAGAATGCCGTCTGGAACAGCTGGATCCTGGACGAGAGAGGCCCAAGATGATTGACTTGGCTCCGCCCTTTGCCGTTCAGCTAGTTCGACAGGTCAACTACGGTCCGCTCGAGTCGAAACGATACTTCATACCCAACACCGACCTCAACCAATTCACTGAAGTGGTCGAAGACGACTTGATTGACGCCAGCTTCCAGAAAGTGAACTCGTGCGCTCGACCACTTGCTGTGACTCTCCCAGTTCCCGTACTTATTGGTCTGCAGGTACAAGAACTACAAGTGTGACGTCCATGACAGGTTCTTCGAAGTGAACCTGTACCAGAAAGATCCAGTGAATAGACATCACTGGCGAGCGACAGTGGCAAGACCTGCGCGAGACATTGACCTCGCACCCCGGTCTGACGTGCCGAGCACCTAATCTGCTTTGGCACCGTCGATGAGGGCGGCAGCTGAGTTCGCGCGGGAGAATGCTGCGGATGATTGGGAGGACAGTGCAGAGCCTCTTCGGGGTTCAATTGGCTTTTACAACGAGAGCCTTGACCATGACTGCGCGCGCGATTTGGACTTGACGGCGTGTGACAAGGAATGCGGATATTGTGGTCGGTGCGACTACTAATCTCACGGGGACGAGCGTCTTCCGCTTCTTGTCGCGTAAGATGGCACTCGATGGTGATGACTTGATTCGTGCGTCTGTGTTCAACCGCCGTGTTTTTG
Organism: Hypocrella siamensis; assembly: GCA_000731825.1. Lineage (NCBI taxonomy): Eukaryota > Fungi > Ascomycota > Sordariomycetes > Hypocreales > Clavicipitaceae > Hypocrella > Hypocrella siamensis. The sequence goes on along the minus strand of JMQE01001423.1, from coordinate 48,065 downwards.
CTTCGCGAGGTATTTGTGGATTCAACTCTGCGTGCCTCACCGTCTTGTTTCTTGGGCACTTGGTTGTGTAGACATTGCTGATTCATGATGAATACGTGATTGAATGATGAGACAGCACCTGTCAGCGTTTCATGGCGCTTGCTTCCCGTTGTAGTTTCTGTGGACGACGGCCAAACTGCAGTCATTGGCAGGTCCTCACAGCAGAGTCGTTGTTGGCCGGATGTCTAAAGAACGTTCGGTAGGAACTATGCTTTACGACTCAGCAAAGTGCAGAGTAGCAACGAACCTGTTGAGGAATCTGGACTGAAACTTATGCAACGTGGGCACGGGGCAGTACAGATGGGCCGATTCTAATGTTTGGAAAGCTACGCAACATGTCTGGCAAAAGATGCACTGCGGAGACGGCGCCCATTGCCACATAGGGTATTTTACCCATCGCCACATTGTGCTCTCCGATCCTGCCCAGGGAAGAGAGGCGAGCCTCACATGGTGGACTGTTCTCCAAGTATCCATGATGCTCATCGAACGCGGCAACCAGCTCGAAGGACGAAGCACAAATCCACCCGACCGTATATTCGCTGACTGAGAGGCTGGCCCGCGGAGCTTTGCCATTGCTAGAGGCGGTCGCCTTCCCGCTTGAGGATGATGAAGGGGGCCCATCTCGTAACTCCTTTTCAATTGAACCATTGCTGTCGAGAGATTCGACACTGCTGCCCGACTCTGCAAAGTAGTTGATGGCGTCATCAGAAGTATTGAGTGATGGCGACGGTGACAATACAGGCTCCTCCTCCATCGGCCTCTGTGGGATTTCCGCATCATCCAAGGACAGTTCAATCCCTGAGAGCCAAGGCTTGACCTTTGTTGTGGCCTGCTGGAAAAGCGACCGGGACTTTGGTTCAACGTCGGGGGCCCAAGGCAACGCCTGCAACGAAAATGCATGGATATGTTCGGCAACATGATTTAGGATTGCGTCTCTGCTAACGTCACCATCGTTTGCTTTTGGCCAAGCGCAGAGCGGGCAGGAGGAGATATTGGCTGGTAGTGATTGCTTGTATGCAGATGTAAGTGCAGGAATTTGGTCCTCCAAAAAGGTCTTGTGGTGCTCTTGCTGGGTATGTGCAATAAAACCCTCCGCCTTTTCAAATTCGCGGGGCTCAAGACAGCAAAAGCAGACCTAAATATCGACAGCTCCATGATCATGTCGTAGATGTGCTTCCCAAGCCTTCCTCGTCGTGTAGAGGGCTGCTGGTCTTGGACAGGAGCTGAATATACAAGTGTATGGCTGCAAGTCCGCTGCCGAATGTTTTCTGCTTCGTATTAGTCGGGAAAAAGACTCATGGAGACTAGGACCGCCTTTGAACTCACCTCCATGGTTCCTTGTCTGCAATGGTTCTTGGCAGTGTCAGGCAGCAGCAAGGACACTTGAAGAAGAGCGCGTTGTTCTTGATTTTGGGCGGGCGGGGATAGTCTAGCTTGGAGACAGTCTTGGACAGAAGAGTGCCCGTACCGTGGGATGACGCGGGTTTTGACGGCATGATTGGTACTGGAAGTGGCAAATCAGTTATTCCAGAAGCGCTTGTGGCCGCTGCGGCAGGACGGGCTGCTTTTTCCGTCACCGATTTTGATGGTAATGAGTCTGCTGGGGATTCCCGACCCGGTACAATTTGAGCATCTCGAAGTCGTGCTTTCGAGTCTGAACTGGGGAAAGATGCGTCTAGGGCTACCGAGTGCTTCTGTGCGTACTTGAAACGGTTTCGACGCTTCAGGTCATAGTAAACCAAGTTTCGCTGTACTGGGGCTAATTTGGATCCGTCGATATGATTCGGTGAGAAATTGTGATTAGAGGAGAATGGTCCTTGAGACAGAATGACTGTAACTAGATGCTGCTCCAAATCATCATAGTCTTCAGGTTTGAACTTCTCATCTGCCTTGTACATACGTGACCGTGTACCTGACTGGCGAATTGCGATGGCGATTCGATTCAAGAGCCCCAACATGGAATCAACAGATTCCATCACTTTTGATAGAGGAGTGCCTGGTATGTTTAGCATTGGAGCTGGCTCGGAATCCAAATCAGATTCATCTGACCATGGAGAGAGACATCTTGGAGGGTCAGGGTTGGGCTGTGACTGTGACTCGGCAATATCTTGTTTCAGTCCCAGAATCTCTGGTGCATCATCTCCCAACATGTCATTGTTTTTGCTAGGGCCTGACAGAGCTTTAAATCCATGATACGAATTAGCCAGGATTTCATAGTTTGAGCGGCGGTGCAGTGTATTCGTACCCAAGATCCTGCACTCCCTGACGGTGGTAGCCAAAATGCGCAGCAGGTTTATTACGATGTCACGTACATCCGGCCTAGGAGCCAGCCTCGAATCCAAAGAGGCTCGCCCTTAGGCCGAAGTCCCAATGCCCGCAGCCCAGAGATTGAAGTCGGCCAACCGATTTTCAAGCCCATTCGTTATACGTGAGCTGCTCGACATTGACACAATCGGCCAGGCATTCTTGGCATGCTCTCGTAGCAGAATTAACAGATGCGAGCATCTCCATTGTGCCAAAGGGTCTTCATGACAAAATTTTTGATGTGTAGAATGATTTGAGCTCGATCACTAGATGGCTAGAACAAACGGCGCGTACGACGAAAGCGCCGTATGTCCTGTGCAAAGATGCAATTCCCAGCAATGCAAAACAAGAATCAGGGCGGGCCTGTCAGGTCCAACGGGAGAGAGAACAAGGACGACAAGGAGTCAAGGGCTGGATAGATCTCCTAAATTCAGCGGTTGCTTGATTGATTGTGTTGTGGCTTAATGATGGAAAAGCTGCACCTCCACAGAGTGGTTGCCATATCATCCCCATTCAATTTGAGTCGACTCGGGGTCTTGATCAGTGTCTTCCTTCCGAGTTCAGCCTCAGTCGCCAAAAAGACGAACGCGGCCACTCGAAGATCTCACTGAAACCACGATGCGCCATTTGTCTTCGTCGGACAAGGGGGCGATGTTGGTGCAAATGGCAAGCAAAAGAAACCGGCTACGATGTTATCCCTGTCTTTTCAGCAATGGAGTTTTGAAGTGGAAGAAATCTGAAAATCGCCGCACGTCAAAATGGACAAGGAGTTGCAACGCTTCGAAGGCTCGTTGGGGTCGAATGCAGAATTCTCCGTCGGCAGGTTTCACCACTCATGGGCCCATCATAAGGTACCGAAGAAGATTTCCTGAACCGTCTACGCAATGACGCATCCTATCACAGCACGATCAAGTTGATGAAGATGTCGCACGACTTCCCAGCGCGTCACTTCTACGAAACTTCACGGGCAAAACTCACGATCCCATCGTATCTCGCCAGTCTCAGACCAACGCTCACATTTTGCTCCTCCTCTCAGTCAACAGGGCAAGGCGAATAAAGCCAGACTTACGAACCTCCATTAAGGAGCATCTTATCGAGGCTCTCAGTCATGAAATTACGTTTCTGCATCCGAGTTGCTTCTCCTCTTGAACCTCGCTACCCTATATACACTCCCCTATACCAACCAAAATATCTCAGCTTTGCCGAGCACGGCGATTTCTCTGCTTGGTTAACTGCAGATCAACATGGAATCGCTTCGGCCCGCATGATCCTTCACGAGAGGGATGCCTTTTGGCCTCTCAAGGACATTGACACGCAACGCGACAAGTTTCCGAAAAGCTCCTTTGTCGGTTCATTCGTTGCAAACCTCGCCTTCTTCAGAGAACGGACCAACTACATTGCAGCCGCCATCTCGAGTCAGAACCTTGCAACCACAGCGGCCCTGACCAGGCTTGAAAACGCTCGAACGTTTGCATTCTGCGATAACCCAGAGTTTTTGGTGCCCAAAAGCAGGCTCACGACTTAGCTTGCTTGTCATCAAGTTTCAACCCTTTTCCACATTAAAATACATGGATCGCCTAGCCTGTTTTTACGCCTATTTTACTCTTCTTCTGCTTCCTCTTCCTGTTCCTCTTCCTTCTCCTCACCAGCTTCTTCGTGTGCTTCAACATGGGGCTCGCCGCCGTTTGTTGCCGGTACCTCAAGGTCCTCAACTGAAGGGCCTTCTCTCTCCACCTTCAGCCACGCATCCCATTCGGGGAACAAGTCGTCGTCGTCCTCGGGCACACCAATCAACTTGGCAACACGACCCTTTTTGGACTTTTCCAAGCTCTCTTTCCAGTCCTTGACGATGGATTTCGTCAAGCTGGGCTTGTAGGTTTGTGAGAAGAGGACAGCTTCGGCAAGCCGTCCAGTCTTGCCCAGGATCTGTACACAATTCTCCACGTCGCCCAAGAGCCAGGAGCAAGAAAAGGCAATGTTGTGAGCGTTGGCCTCCTCAGCTTGTTTGGAGAGAGCTCGGAGGCCGTCCTGGTCGCCCGTCGAGGAGTGTAACAGAAGCAGCGAGCCGAGATCCTTGGCGTGCGTGAAGCATTCTGCAGCCAAGGCCACGTCCCAGCCCGTCAGAGCCGAGTCGCCGACCGTCTTCCACTTGTGCTCTACATCAGCAACCCGAGCCAATTCCAGGGCGGTGTCAAGTTGGTTCAGTGACAGTGCCAGGTCAAATTTGTGCTCGGGATCTGTCGCGACTTCGAGGGCCAGTTCTTTGTGGCCTTGTCCTTCAAGGAATCTCGCAATCTTGTTCAGCTGGTCTGACGGGATGGTCGGTAACAGCTCGGCGGCAGTTTCCATGTCCTCACGAAGGACCAGAGTCTGGTACTCCAGAACTGGGAGAGACAGCGCAAACGAGGCCACGTTGACATCCTTGTCGGCCAAGTAGATTCTGGAGTCTCGTTGAATGTAGCCAAGAATATACATTGGCTTGTCAAAGTGGGAAACTGTGTAGGTTTGGTCGCCGACAAGGTAGTTCAAGCGGTTGGTGCTGTTGGTGTAGAGGAAGCAGTCGCCGACCCATTCACCAGTTCGAACACTGCGACTTTGGTAAGCAACCGTCTCTCTGCGGCGTGATGAAATGACATTGTCCGACTCACCTCTCACTTATATCGGTAATGACTTCAAATGCAGATTCGACACCGTCGTCCTCGACCTGGCCTGACTGGACAGCTTCGACGTAATTCTCCCGGGAGAAGCGCAGGACGTAACAGCTGTCTTCGCAAGCGATGGCCACCAATTCGCCGCTCTCTGACCAGTAGACTTGTTTCGGTTCGACCTCGATTCTCCGCACCAAGCCACCAGTGGCCCAGTCGAAAAAGGAAATGCCTCCCTGTCCGCTGACGCCCAGCAAGATACCGCCTGTGAGGCCGTCGGCTTGGAAGCCCACGTCGAGGATGCCGCTCTTCTCAACAAAGTTCTTGTAGATCTTGACACTCATGGCCGATTCGCGGATGGCAAAGTCGTTGCTGTTTTCTTTGGATCCCCAAGTAAAGTCAAGAGCAGATCCAAACGCCTTGTTACGCCAGGCCAGGGCCGTGTAGATGATGTACTCGCCGTCTCCACATACCGCAACAAAACGACCGTTCGGTGAGTGGATCAGGGTCTGCGGGTAAACCTCACACGTCCCGAGATCCTTGGTGGGAAGCGAGATGGGGTCGCCGTCTTTGAGCGAGGCATCTGTTTTGATGATGGAGGAGACAACCTCATTGTGTCTCGCCCAGACGAGCTTGCCGGAACCATCCATGGACACTGCGGGCTCTTCCCGCCCCAGTTTCACCACGACGGCACCATCGTCGAACCCTATGGCTATGCCCTGCTTCCCTTTCTGATAGGAAACGCACCAAGCTCGCTCGAGGTTGTAGTTGAGGGTTTGCTCAAACCGGTAAGTGTTGGCATGCCAGATGCGGATGGTGCCGTCCTCGGAACCGGAGACGATGACGGGAAGCTCGGGATGATAGCAAGCGAAAGAGACGTTGTTGGTGTGCCCCTCGAGCGTGGCAATCAATGACTTGGTAGTGTAATCCCAGATCTTGACCGTCCGATCGTCTGAAGTTGTGAGTAGATAGGGTTTGTCAGAGTGCGGATAGTAGTCAACGTAGTTGACACCTTTGGTCTCGTGCGCCTCGAGGGTGAAGTTGGCTGTGGACGAGCCCAAGCTCCAAATCTTGACGGTCCGGTCCAGGCACGCAGAGGCGAAAGTATTGGTGTCCTTGGGATTGATGGCGATTCCCATGACATAGTGACTGTGGCCTTCAAAGACTTGAACGCATTTCCAGCCCTTGTCCCAGTCCCAGAGCTTGATCGTCATATCATCGGAGGCGGTCAAGATAAAAGGGAGGGAAGGGTGAACTGCAATGGCGCGAATGTAATCCGGATGCGCCTCGAACTGAGCAACCTTTTCTGACGTGTTGTAATTGTAAACTCGAATCTGGAAATCATCGGAGCCGCAGACGATCCAGTTCTTGCGTGCGACAAATCGACCGGCCCGCACGGGAACTTCGGTGAGTTCAAATGTTTTGACAGTTTGCTGGGTCTCGTACGACCAGATGTAGACCTGACCTAAGCACGGATGAGCATGCAAACACTCTGAGGAGGGGTCGGTCGGGGGATCGCATGGCAATGCCTTACCGCTGTATAGTGTCGTGAGGATCCATGGTTCTTGAGGATGGAAGTCGACGCCTTTGACACGGTCGCTGCGAGCGTACAGCTGACGCTATAAGACGTAACAGATCCAGTCAGCAAGTGTTAATCGTTGTGGACAAGACGAGCCCTGGCAGCCTTCCGGCACACGAGGATGCATGAGGGCCGTCGCATGTTTAAGAAATGATTAGTGCAAACGACTCACCTTCACGTCCAGCTTCATGTTGCCAATTCGAATTCGACTGTCTCTTTCGAGCTACAATGCTGAGATCGACGAAGATGGTGCGGCGACAGCGACTCGTGGGTGTAGATACAGGCGGAAAAGGATCCAAGATGTCGACGAGCAGCGGTCAGGTTTCAAGGGGCATTGGCGACGGCAATGTATTTTGGAGCGATGACAAAAGTGACCGCGAAGTATTGCTCCGGCGTTGCCAATCTGGCGAATTGGCAGCGAGCGCACACGGCTTTTGAGCTGGCGGCGATGGGGGGAAGCTTCGTCGAAATGTGTCCTTTGCGCCCAGGCCCCAAACATTTAGTTTGTGAGCCCCTTCGACTCAAGGTTTGCAGTTGTGGCAGGCTGGCAGCAAAGCTCAGCCATTTGTCGCAGCAGAAAGGAAGTGGGTCCAGCGCGAAGCCACACCCACAGCCACAAGGGGTCCTCGGTCTGAGGCATCAACTCAATTCTTCGACAGAGTATCCGACGATTCCACGTTTTGCATCCTTGAACATAAGTAAATGTATCGTTCCTCTTTCTGTACTCCCAAAACACAAAATCTTGGATTGGCTGAGGCTTTTACCGAGAGACCCGAGTTGTCGCGACAAAGCGTGATTTTGATGCCGTATATGAATACGAGAATGTTCATCCCGGTCCATAACATAATGACTCGAATGGTGGTTCCGTCCTGGGCACCCATGGCAGGGATTGGACCGATGATGACGTCCGCGCAATTCATCTTGCTTGACACCGCGGGACGTGCATAGAAAGTCATAGCTGCAGTACCAAGAATAGATTCTTGAGCTTCTTCCCCTTGATGACGTTGACACATGAGTTGTGGTTTGAGGCTCTCCCAGCGCAATCCTTGACTACAAGCCCTGAATGTGACCAATCGGTCCATCGTCGATTCCAAAGATCCCATCACTTTCATCACCTCGGCGTCACGCAGGCTGCTCACCGTTCCAATTTCATTTTACGATGGTGAGTCAGCATAATTTGAACACTTTCTGCTTGTTGGTCCCTGGATGGAGACGCACTGTACGTAGGGCGGCGCGATGGGCACAGTCCTCTCACATGTCTGTCATCAAGAGATGTACGGTGCTGGTCACGGTGCGAGCACCTCGCGGACCTCGCAGCTCGGGCGCTGCTAGTCCACATGTTTTTGGCCCATTGATTGGCTCAATGGTTCTAATCTCGTGTGCCAGCGACCCTTAGACACCCCTGCAGCGCTGTGCCCCCCTCCGCTTGGTCAGCTCCCTCCCCAGACTGGCTTGAATTCGTTTGGAGGCGACCTATGGCTCCGCCTCCTTTGAGTTCGTCAGGACGTCAATACACACCATGAACAACGTCTGCAGTTTTTATCCCGTTTCTCCAATATTACTTAGTCGTCTCGCTCCTTGTGTATCTTCACCTAGGATTTCCGGATAGGAAAACTACTCTTGCACGCCGTTCCACGACCCGGTCATCTCGCTTGGCGGGTTTTCCCCTTGCAGACGTCACGACTGAACTAGCGAGCGTGCTCTGCGGGGTTTCAAAGGGGAGGCCGATTGCAGGATCCCCGTCAGACCGCTCGTGCAGCTTTCCTCAATTCTCAAAACCACCTCGTCCTCTCCAACGACTGCGCTCTAGCATATTTCAGACTTTAACTCGAGCTCAGCTTCACCGCCTCGGCCGTTCAACTACCTGGTCAAGCGGCTGGCGTAGGCACAGAGTTGGATTCGACTACGGTCGCTGCGCCGTCCTCCAAAGCCGTCATCTGTAGACGGACGCCAGTCCTCGGGCCAGTCCGGTCGTCATCTTTGGAGAGGCTTTCCTCAAACGCCGTCTCGTCTCTGATACAGTGACAGCATGTCTTGGAAAATTACAAAAAGTGAGTCCCCTCTGGTCGTGCCTTTGCAATCACCCGAGGACTTGCCCAATTGCCGGAGAAATCGCCGGCTCTCGCATTCTTCCCTGCATGACTTGCACGTCACGTCTACTCTGTCCCCAAAACTGACAAAATCTTCTGCCGCAGAGCTCAAAGAAACCCATTTGGGTCCCCTCAGTGCCTTTGCTCGATCACCTTCTACCTCGACAATCACCGACAAGGATGAAAAGATTGCCTCAGCTCCCGGTTCCGTCACCCCAAGCACTGAGAGCGCCATCGGTAAGCCATAGCAACCATTTTTCTCGTCTGATTTCTCGCACCACGGCTCGTCGTCTCTAACTTCTCGACTCCAGCTGCATCAGAAGCATTGACTCAGGTCCCTGTGAAGCCTACAAAGCCAGGTATCTTGGTCGTGACCCTCCACGAGGGACAGGGTTTCTCGCTACCCGAATCTCATCGAAATCTCCTTGCATCTCAGCACCAAGGCTCGCTGTCGACCAGCAATGCGGCGTCCAGCGTGGCCGGCTCTGTGCGCCCGTCGTCTTCTCAGAGGGGAGTCGGCTCGTTTATAAACGGTTCATCCAGACCACACTCGTCAGCAGGCAGCTTCGGAAGCATACCAACAAACCACGGCCGTATCTCAGGCAAGTACATGCCGTACGCTCTGCTCGACTTCGACAAGGTCCAAGTTTTTGTCAATTCCGTGGACGGAAACCCTGAGAATCCTCTCTGGGCCGGTGGCAGCACCCAATACAAGTTTGACGTGTCTCGAGTCACAGAGCTCGTCATTCATCTTTACCTGCGAAATCCCGGCGCCGCCCCTGGCTCTGGCCGGAGTCAAGACATTTTCTTGGGCGTTGCTAGGATCAATCCGCGATTTGAAGAGAGACAGACCTACGTCGAGGACCCCAAGGCAAGCAGAAAGGACCGAGAAAAGGCCGCAGCCGAACACGCACAGCGCCAACGAGGTGATAGACACAGTGGCGTGGATTGGGTTGATATCCAATTTGGGACTGGCAAAATCAAGGTCGGCGTAGAATACGTCGAAACCCGTGCCGGCAAGCTGAAAATCGAGGATTTCGAGCTGCTCAAGGTTGTCGGAAAGGGCAGCTTTGGAAAAGTCATGCAGGTCCGCAAAAAAGACACCAACCGAATCTACGCCTTGAAAACGATTCGAAAAGCCCACATTATCTCCCGGTCCGAAGTCGCGCACACGTTAGCCGAGAGATCTGTGCTGGCACAGATCAACAATCCCTTCATCGTGCCTCTTAAATTCAGCTTCCAGTCTCCCGAAAAACTGTACTTCGTCTTGGCCTTTGTCAACGGAGGCGAACTGTTCCATCATTTGCAAAAGGAACATCGGTTTGACGTGAACAGAGCCAGATTTTACACGGCCGAATTACTGTGCGCGTTGGAATGTTTGCACGGATTCAGCGTCATTTATCGAGACTTGAAACCAGAGAATATTTTGCTCGACTATCAAGGTCACATTGCTCTGTGCGACTTTGGGCTGTGCAAGCTGGATATGAAGGACGAAGATCGCACCAACACATTCTGCGGTACACCCGAGTACCTCGCCCCCGAGCTGCTCATGGGCAAGGGCTACAACAAGACCGTCGACTGGTGGACGCTTGGAGTCTTACTTTATGAAATGCTGACCGGCCTCCCCCCGTTCTACGATGAAAACACAAACGAGATGTACCGCAAGATTCTGTCAGAGCCTCTGCACTTCTCCGATGTCGTGCCTCCCGCTGCCAAGGACCTCCTGACAAAATTGTTGAATCGGGATCCGGAGGAGCGTCTGGGAGCCAACGGCTCGGCCGAGATCAAAGCTCACCCATTCTTCCACGCCATTGATTGGCGCAAGCTGTTGCAGCGCAAATACGAGCCCACATTCAAGCCCAGCGTTGTAAGTAGCGAATTCTTTGAGCCTCACTGGCTGCCCGCAACTTGAAACGTGTCCGATTCACTGACGCTCTGCAGGCCGATGCCATGGACACGACCAATTTCGACGAAGGATTCACGAATGAAGCACCGACTGATTCGTTGGTCGAAGGCGCCATGTTGTCGCAAACCATGCAAGACCAGTTCCAAGGCTTCAGTTACAATCGACCAATTGCGGGATTGGGTGACGCTGGCGGTAGCGTCACCGACCCATCCTTTGTTGGAAGCATACAAGATAGACGATGAAGATGACAGCCCAAGCCCAAGAAGACATTCGACCTTGGAGGCAAGATAGTAGTCGCGAGAGATCACACGCGTCGGATATAGAAAGGAAGGGGAGTCCTCGCGCTGCACATCACGCAAAGTATGGACTGAACGAATTGAACCGCACACGGACACTTTCCTGCCTTACTTGGAATAGAGACTTTCCTAACAAGTGGCTGGAGTTGTCCGGTTTGCTCGGTCTTGGAGCACACGGGCGTCAGCTACAAACACTCGGAGTTTGGCAGGCAAGATGACCTTCGCCTGGCCGCAATTTGAAGGACGTTTTATGATGAACTATCACAATCCTAAGCTATCTTTCACATCAATTATCATATCTTCGCTTTGCTTTGGTCACATTTCTGCCACGAAATCCCGCCTCAGGCGAGACTGGGCGGTGGTGATAAGAATGCAGCTCGGGATGTTTGGCAGGTGTTTAGGGCATTTCCGGCGTCCAGTCATGCTCTGAGATGTCATGCCACGGGTCAATCTGCCCCGCCGCATCGATGCAACGTGCGAAATTAGGTATAATTTTTCCGTGAGCATATCAGGACGCATCTGCCCAGAACGACGTTGAGTTTCTCCCGAGACACTGTGATTGGGCATGCATACAATAAGTGTTCGGATCAAAGAGCAAATGAAGTGCGGTCCGAAGACACCCCGCCAACCCGCATCAGCCTTTTGCCCAGCGACCAGCGTGGCAGCGGGGTGATTCGTCCATACACGTCCTCACGGCATGCCCGGACCCCATTGCCCCCTCCTTTGAGGACCTGCTTGCGGGAAAACACAAGCAGAGGCCACCCGCATAATCCATGTATTATGTAGCATGTACAGTATGTACTACTAGGAGTGCTGCGTGGTCCAGAGCTCGTTATGCATGCATTCCTGGTATCCAATCTGTGTGCACTACGTCACGTCACCGAGAATCGCTCAAAGGAACCCGAAGGCGGACCGGAGGGCCCCGGAAGCTCTCTCAGCTGAGACACCTTTTCCAACCGCATGATTTCACTTTGCATTTCTGCACAATTGACTGTTGTTACAACTTCTTTTTCAAGCGTGCTCCGAACGACCATCAACGTGACTGCAGTGCGACCCTTGATTGTAAATTGTTGCACCGAGAACTTCGCTGAACCAGAGCTGCCCCTCCGTCCTGACTTTGTACGTCACTGCCGAGATTGACCCGTCCTTGACCTCAATGCCCTAGCTATGGGCGGTTATCATCTGTTTGCCTCATTAGCCACGCAGCTGCTCTCTCATTATCGGACAGCTAACGAAACCTCTCCCCAGACCATCCGCTACTGACTAGACTTGACCATCGCCATGGCTCCGGCAAATACATTGTCCGCTTGGGCACAGCTCCAAGCCCACCGAGACAAAGTTGGCAAGAACTTTGTCCTCAAGGAGGCCTTCGCTTCCGATCCCAACCGATTCTCACGCTTCACTCGCACCTTTGCAGCCAGCGGCGTTTCTGCCGACATTCTCTTCGACTTTAGCAAGAATTTCGTGACCAACGAGACGCTCGACTTACTGGTCAAGCTCGCTGAACAGGCAGGCGTCGAGAAAAAGCGAGACGCCATGTTTGCTGGCGAGAAGATCAACTTCACTGAAAAGCGTGCTGTCTACCACACTGCCCTGCGCAATGTTGGCGGCTGGGAAATGAAGGTCGATGGCGTCGATGTGATGAAGACGTCTGGCGGCGTCAACGATGTGCTGGACCACATGAAAGAATTCTCAGAGCAGGTTCGCAGCGGAGAATGGAAGGGGTTCACCGGCAAAAAACTGACCACGATCATTAATGTCGGCATTGGTGGTTCTGACCTGTGGGTTTTTCGTCCCTTTCCACGATGTGAACCGAGCGCAGATGAGGCACTAGGGAACAGCACTTCTGACGTGACAATACGATTTAAAGGGGTCCAGTCATGGTCACCGAGGCGCTCAAGTACTACGGCGCCAAGGACATGACTCTTCACTTTGTCTCCAACATTGACGGCACTCATATGGCTGAGGCGCTCCGAAACTCGGACCCCGAGACGACTTTGTTCCTGATCGCCTCCAAGACCTTTACCACTGCCGAGACGACAACCAATGCCAACACGGCCAAGTCGTGGTTCCTCGAGAAGACAGGGAGCAAGGGTGAGATTGCCAAGCATTTTGTTGCTCTGTCCACCAACGTGGACGAGGTTACCAAGTTCGGCATCGACAGCAAGAACATGTTTGGCTTTGAGAGCTGGGTTGGAGGCCGTTACTCGGTCTGGAGTGCCATTGGGCTCAGTGTTGCTCTGTACATTGGCTACGACAACTTCCACAAGTTCCTGAGCGGCGCTCACGCCATGGACAAGCACTTCCGCGAGACGCCTCTCAAGGACAACATTCCCGTTCTCGGTGGCCTGCTTAGCGTCTGGTACTCCAACTTTTACCAGGCTCAGACACATCTTGTTGCCCCGTAAGTCGATTTCGTCGCGGCGCACATGTAAAAAAAAAAGCACCGCGATCTTGGTTCGGTACTCGTTCTCTGGGTAATCAGGTTAATGCTAAATATCATCCAGATTTGACCAGTATCTGCACCGCTTCCCCGCATATCTGCAGCAGCTCTCGATGGAGTCCAACGGAAAGACGATCGCATCCGATGGATCCTCTGTCAAATACACAACAGGTAAGTCATGCAGGAACATGTTCAGAAAGACATTTTGGTACAGGTCTGACCACGGTGACTCCAGGTCCCATCCTCTTCGGCGAGCCGTGCACCAACGCCCAGCACTCCTTCTTCCAGCTCGTCCACCAGGGCACCAAGCTGATTCCCACCGACTTCATCCTGGCAGCCAAGTCGCACAACCCGATCAGCGACAATCTGCATCAGAAGATGCTGGCGTCCAACTACTTCGCGCAGGCCGAGGCACTCATGGTCGGCAAGACGGACGATCAGGTCCGTGCCGAGGGTGCTCCCCAGGAACTTGTCCCCCACAAGCGATTCCTCGGCAACCGCCCTACCACGTCCATTCTTGTCGGGGGGGCCATTGGCCCTGCCGAGCTGGGCGCTCTCATTGTCTACTACGAGCATCTCACCTTTGTCGAAGGCGCCGTCTGGGATATCAACAGCTTCGACCAGTGGGGCGTCGAATTGGGCAAGGTCCTGGCCAAGAAAATCCTCAAGGAGCTGGACGAGTCTGGCAAAGGGGAAGGGCACGATGCCTCTACAGGAGGTCTCATTGCCGCCTTCCAAAAGTACTCAAAAATTTAAAATCATGTTGGCAATCATGCGCGACCTTAGCTACAACATGGCTTGTCTATCATGGGACGATATTGAGACATGCCAGTGGGAAAAAAAGAAATCAAATGTGCCTAGCTGTAGGATAGAACCTTTTTAGGCTGAATAGCAAGAACCTAGCAGAAAAAAAACAATGGACAGGGAGGGATCGGGCCGAGACTAAGCCCAAGGGTTGTATGCGTCAATTTTTTTTGTTCTTCCGTGGTGGGTGAAGTCGCGTGGGGGAGCGATAAATTTTTTTGAAAAAAGACATTCTCATTGGGGAATTCCGCCTGACTCGACGTGAGAGCGAAACAAAAGGGCTCAAGGGTGTGTTGAGACAATAGGTTGGTTGACGGATTTGGGGTTTTTTTTTGCGCGCTACTCGGGCTATTGGCAGTAGCGAAGGGGTCCTTTTTTTTTTTTGCGCAGCGTGAGTCGTGAGTTTGTACGACTCGGGCATCGTTTGTAGCAGCGCAAGACGAACACGTTCGAGTAGAGTGACCCGAGCATTTTGGAATCTGAGTTGCACACTCTGAGTTGCACAATTGTTTATCAAGGGACTGCTCCCCGAGCGCTTGTCCAGTTGTCTAGGTAGGTAGGTAGTAGGTACTACTTGCTGACGACACCGCATAATTGGAACAAGTTTTCGGCTTTGCCCGGCTTCTATTCTGCTCCCTCCCCATTTGTGGAGGCACGTCATCAGCCGCCCATCCCTCCTGTTCTAGGGGTGCACCCTCCCCTGTCAATCCGCAGCATGCCCCTCCACCGCCGACTCTTTGAAAGTCGTCTTTGGTCCGGCCGACACACGACAATGGGCCCATGAATCAGCTGGCGAGACTGGCTCTTCATTATGCCTCAGAATTCTTCCTACTTTACAAAGCGAAGAAGCAGCGCGGCCAATCTTGACGGGGACGATGGACACGGACGGTACAAATGCCGGCCTGATTGCAGGAGCACTGTAGGAGCCAGAGTCCATTTTCCCCTCACTCTCGGCTCTGCACCCTGCGTTACATACAGAAGCTCCAAGACGGGCCTGAAAGGTCGATCTACCGAGGGCGATGGTGTCAGTGGCTGGAGCCCATGGAAGAGCTGCGACACAACGTGCGGTTTTTTGGGGTGAGCGACCCGCCCTCCTTAGCCCCTTGGCGTACCATTGCCTGGACTAGGTACTAGTCGACTGGCGGCGGTGCACGAACACGAGGCCGTAGCCAACCAGGACGTGAGGGCGCAACACGGGCGCCACTGCTCCGTTCAGTGGACAGGAAGTGCCCATCAGCGTACATACTCATGTACATATTGTATGTACATATGTACGTATGATGCGAAGCTAGACGAACGAAAGGATGAGAGGGAATGGGTGGGTGGCCGACGGCAAAGGCATCTCGATCACGTTGTCCGATAGTGTGCGCATCGATTTCGGGTGCCTTTGCGACCTCCGCTCGGCCCCAGTTATGGGGCCTGAAGAGACAGTTATTAGCTCGCCTGGCTTGGCCGATTACGTCGTGCGTGACGGCATTTCCGCCGAACCAGGTCGGTGCTGACGACGATAGAATCACCATGGCCGCTTTGCTAGGCATACAGAGGGTCATCATGCTTGTTGTTTCTCCCCATGCGGACCATGAACTCCGGCCATCACGACTGGAAAAGTGACATTCCGTTCCCCGCACGCTGAGGAACCCAGCGGAAACAATTCGGCCGGTCAGTGCTACAATGCAAGCGCCTTTCTGCACGTCGCCGCGGGCCAAGTCGAGAAGCGTCGACGCCAGAGACATGCGCCATCCGGGTCTGCAGGAGGAATGTCACGATGCCTTGTTTCGAGGAGACCTGAGGAAGTCTGGTGGTTGCTCGGCCACTCGATCCTGCCAATTCCCCCGCTACTTTGTTGTTGCACCAGAAGGACTCACAGCCTCATGCCCCTCGCCCCACCTGCCTTGCTCTGCATTGTTCTCTGACTGGGCGAGCCGGCCACCCTCGATGACTCGGGAGACAACGAAAACCCACGCCAGTAAGAAGAGACGCCTGCAGCGCGTCGATGCACGAGCAGTCTGGCCGCTGCAGCGCCAACGTGAGAGAGAAAAAAAGCCCTCAAAGCAGCATGTAACGGCCGCGGCGTCACTGCAGTTGCGCCTGCATCCCTCAATGTCTTCTCCGTGCGCCGACGGCACTGGCCTGTGGCATCGTCATGATTTCTCATGATTGCACACGTCGTGCCATGTCCCATTGATGATATGCCCCACTCTGCCCCGCTACGCATACCAAGCCCCCAACCAGCTTGTTTCCGATGCCTCTTGCCCAATTCTGGCTTTCTTGACTGGTGCGGCATCGTGAAAACCGTTCCGTCATCGCCCGTCGCCTTTCAACCATCCTGCCATTGGCCATAGTTTATAAAACCTGCCAGTGGCCCCCCACTTCAAACATTGCCCTTCTCCCTCCCTGCCTCCTAACCCATCTTGCATCCTCCGTAACAGTTGGTCTTTTTCAGCGTCGATTGCAACGTCCAGTAGTCACTGCTTGTTGCAAATTTGCGAAGCAGCAAGGCTCCTCTCTACTGAGATAACTTGTCTGCGTCGAATCTTCGACCACCTCAACCAACGTCCTTTACCTTTGGACGTCTCCTCTCTTGTGTTCTTGTTTCTTCGGTTACTCTGAGCGCAACATGGCTCCCAACAAGAAGGCAGTCCATTTTGGTGCCGGCAATATCGGTACGTCATCCCAGCCTGCTCGGATGGGACCCGTTTGTCCCATTTCGCAAATGTCACCATCATGGCAATCCAGCGCTGCGTACGGTTGAGCAATGGCGACTTGGCCGAAACATAATCGTGGAGAATCGGCGGCTGATCATCTGTTAATCTAGGTCGTGGCTTCGTTGCCTGCTTCCTGCACAACTCGGGCTATGAGGTCATCTTTGCTGATGTCGCCGATACCCTCATCGACAAAATCAACGCGACGCCTTCCTACAAGGTCATCGAGGTCGGATCTGAAGGCACCAACGAACAAAGCATTTCAAATTATCGCGCAATCAACTCCAAAACTCACGAGAGCGACTTGATCAAGGAGATTGCCACCGCAGATTTGGTCACCTGCTCTGTCGGTCCCAACATTCTCCGCTTCATCGCCCCTGTCATTGCCAAGGGTATTGATACACGGGAAGAGGGTCTGAGCCCTGTTGCTGTCATTGCCTGCGAGAATGCCATCGGTGCCACCGACACCCTTGCCAAGCACATCCAGGATCCAAAGAATACTGATCCCGCGCGCTTGGAAACCCATCATTCTCGGGCCCGCTACGCAAATTCTGCCATCGATCGCATTGTTCCTGCACAGGACCCAAACGCTGGCCTGGATGTGACCTTGGAGAAATTCTTCGAATGGGTAGTTGACAAGGCGCCGTTCGAAGATGTTGGTGTCCCCCCTGTGGAGGGCATCCAGTGGGTTGACAATCTCGCGCCCTTCATCGAACGCAAACTCTTCACTGTCAACACTGGCCACGCCACTGCCGCATACCATGGCTACAATAGGAGAAAGCGCACCGTCTATGATGCGTTGCAAGACAAGGCTATCATGTCTGAAGTTCGTGGTGCTCTCATGGAAACCAAGAACCTCATCGTCGCCAAACACGGTTTCAAGGAAGACGACCAGGCTGCCTATGTTGAGAAGATCATCAAGCGTATCGGCAATCCACATCTGGAAGATGCCGTGGAGCGTGTCGGGCGTGCGCCGCTGCGGAAACTGTCTCGCAAGGAACGTTTCATTGGTCCAGCTGCCGAGCTCGCCGACAAAGATCAACCCATCAAGTTCTTGCTTGACGCCATCGAGATGTGTTTCCGCTTTCAGAACGTTGAAGAGGACGAAGAATCCAAGGAGCTCGCCAAGATCATGTCGGAGAATTCCCCCGAAGATGTCGTCAGCAAAGTGTGCGGCATCCAGACCAGTGAAAAGATTTACCCTCAGCTGGTTCAAGTTGTCAAACGTGTCCAGGCTGACGATTGACTGAATGGTCCGAGCCGTCGCTCCATGAGCAACAAGCAACGCATAGGAGCAAAGATATGAACGAAACAAGCACGGATGACATGAAATGGCCAATTTTGCTTCATGGCAATTGCTCTTTGATGATGTACTACTCATTCTGATTTTTTTTTTACTTGGCACAGCTAAGCAGCATGGCGCTGGGAATGGCAAATGGAGTTTATGAGCTGGATGTATTGATACTTCATATGGACGATGAGGCTGTGACAAAGTTCACGACTCGGTGACGGCATTCAACTCGGTCGCATATCATTGCGGCGCGAGACTAGATTGATCACACTTGAAAATACACAAGATTATCGTTTGAGTCTTGATCACTTGCTTTTCTCTTCGCCTTTTGTTCCTCTCTTTCTCTTTGTCTTTTTGTTTGTATTTGTGTTTGCCTTGGGTCCTTTTTTTTTATGTACACACAATGACCGTCTGCTACACTAAGCAATCCTGTGACCATTGGAATATATTCTTTGGACAAACCCAAAAGCCAGAGCTCAGCAAATTTCGGCCAATCTCTTTTTTTCTTTCTCATTCTTAATTGCGACAAAGGGTGTGATATGTACATATTGTAAGTACAAATGTGCAGTGTTTTTACTAGTGAAAAAGGGAGGACCGACCGTAGCTGTGATGATGATCCCAACCCTTGGCAGAAGGAGCGCTGGGCTAAAAGACCAATGTCTCTTCGCCTGGAATGCCAAAAGCCTGCAAAGATGTCTTGAGTGCCCTTGTGGGTTCCGAAAACCGTAACGCTGGGAATTAGTGCAGCGACAATTACGTAGTCGCTTTTTCTTTCTGGGGGAATCCTTCTGGCGCTCTACCAATCGACCCAAGACGAGACACGGCCGAGCGATTCAGAAAAAGCTGACAGCGCCTCAGCGCCACTTCCAAGTACGCCATTAGACGGACAGGCTCCTCGCGACGAGCTTGGTGTTGGGCAGACTGGAATAAAGAGCGGCTTGCATCCGATGCCCTGTCTTGACAAGCCAGCCACTTTTCTGTGCTCTTCAGCTTCTTCTCAACACTCGAAGTGCAGGGCCCTTTGACTTTGTTTTGTTTTGTTGGCTTTTGTGAATGGGTCCCCATTGCAACAAATGACACAATGAGGCACGTCGTTTCCTGCGCGCTGTTCCTGGCTGTACCAGCCGTCCGTGGCAGCATTACTTTCAAAGTCAGCACCGTCGATCCTTTGCCTCTGGACACGCAGGACGCCGTGTCGTCAGCAGATGAACTCTTCCGTCGCAGCTGTCCGGAGGAGGTGGCTGACATGAAGGCTCCGGAAGACACGCTCATCCTGTCTTCGTACTCTGAGACC
Organism: Hypocrella siamensis; assembly: GCA_000731825.1. NCBI lineage: Eukaryota > Fungi > Ascomycota > Sordariomycetes > Hypocreales > Clavicipitaceae > Hypocrella > Hypocrella siamensis. The sequence goes on along the minus strand of JMQE01001423.1, from coordinate 28,672 downwards.
AACGACAAACCAGGCGCGGATGTCGTCAGCAACACGTATGCTTCTTCCAACAGCTTCACACGCGGCTCCATCGTGGCATGGGCCAATCACCAGAGCCTCGCCCTCCGTCCGGATGTGATTTGGTTTGACATTCTGGCGCAGCTACACTTTTACATGGCCAGGCCTAAGAATGCCGAGTCCCTGCGGCATTTGTTCGTGGGCAGCGACGGGAAGAAAGATATGGTTGTGCAGGGCGTTTCGTGGAAGAATGTCGTTTCTGCATTAGGGGTTGAGATGCAAAAGCGCGTCAAGACGGACTGGCTGGTGCCATGGATGACTCCCGGGTTCAGCACAAGCACGGAAAACGACAACGTTACGGCCTCGGTCATGATGATGGGACTCACGCAGCGTTACTTTCAGTTTGCGGGAGAAATCGTCTGCGGGATCCCGGAAGTCACTCTCCTCGGGACAAAGGATGACTGGGTCAAGCTGTACAACAAGCTGGACCACCTGCAAGACTTTGGCCAAGAACCGACCGAGTTTGCCAAGAAGCTAAAGCCCATCCTGAGTAGGTTCGTCCAGACATGGGACGAGCCAGAGAGTCCAGCGACGCGGTCCTTCTGGAGCCAAATCGTGCGCGCGAAGCAAAAGAGCGATTGCGGTCCGGCACAGTACGTCATATCGGGCTGGATCACGGGCTTCATGTTCTGGCGTGCAGACGGGACGCCTCGAGCCGAGTCCGCGGCAACACCGGCCGACGGCGCTTTTACCCAGCTGGACGATGTTCAGTATTCGCCTCTCAGAGCAGACCAGGTCCCGGTCGGGTACACCAAGGCTCCGCTCCGCCTGATCGACTTTCCCCAGCCCAACGTCAGCACGAACGCGTACGTGCTGGCGGGCAACGTCGGCATCAAGAGGACCGAGAGTGGCAACAAGGCCGTCTTGGCCGAGCCGCTGACTTCGTGGTTCCTGTACGCGCCGGTGGACCTGAAGATCAAGACGGGTCCGGATTACGGAAACTTTTCCGACATGGAGGGGCTGGGCAAGACGCTGGAAATGTACTGTCCTGCTTCGGGCATGGATGGGTAACGTTGACATAAAAACTAGACTCCGGAAACCAGGGGCATAACGCGATTTTCGTATCTGAGCCGAATTCCATACTTACCTTAAGCTGGTCTTTGCTTCACTTGCATTCTCGCTCGAGAGCAAGCTACAAACACAGAACAACACGAGAAGGTGCCAGTCATCGTTCTGGACCTCGGCGATGGCCACTTGGCTCAAAGCTTCCTCGGCTGTGTTGTGACAAATGTGCGTAGGAGATATGTAATGACGGAGATGAAAAATTGACAAATTGAAAAGCGTACGTACGAAGATTATAGCTCGATTGGATCGTCGGCAGTTCCGTCTTCAAGTAATGCAATAGGCTCACCGGCAGTCCCCGGTCTGTCAGTAAGGTCTACTGGCATCTCTCGAGAACTGCCCTCTCTTATGCCTTCAAAGCTAGCATCCAGGTCTCTGTTCGTACAAGAGAAAGCCCTGTCCTGCCATTTGCAATTGCTGCATGAACCACCGAAGTGGCCTGGCAGGCGTACGCAAACTGGTATCGGGGCAGCGTAACCATCAGGATCCCTAGCCATTTGCCCACGGCAAAGGTAACAGGGATCCCTCTGGACCACTCCTCGACTTGCAATGAGGAAGGCATTCACGTACGACTGCCGTCTGATTATGATCTGCTCAATGGACACTCTGTCCTTGAGAAACCGGACGTCACATCCAGGCAGATCGAGGACAGCCAGTTGCCCTCTTGAGTGGCTGTACGGCCGGAGACCATCCCCTGCTGTGTGCGCCAGTAAAAGCCGGGAATGCCCAGGGATGGCGCGTGTGAGACGCTGTAAATAAGTCAGTATAATGATGGAACAAGAAGGCGTACGAACGTACACGATCTAAGCTTTGTTGGCCCTGTTGTTGTTGTTGTTGTTGTTGTTGTTGTTCTTGTTGTTGTTGTTCTTGTTCTTGTTCTTGTCGTCGTCGTCGTCGTTGCTGCTGCTGCTGTCGGCTGCAAAAGAATTAAATATACACGAGAAGAAGCGAGGGAATAAGGGGGTAAACGTACGAGTTCATTTCTGCCTGTTTGACTATCTCGAATCAGCAGAAAAAGGGATTTTTAACGGCATTGTGTACGTACGAGCTTTTTCGTGATTTGAAGAGAAAAGGAAAAAAACAAAAAGCTTGGTGGTGGATGGTTTTTTTTACGCCTTATGGCCCTGCCAGCTGCTGAAGCTATTTACAGCTGGCAACCCATAGCTGTAAATTTCCCATCTTGGACAGCCGTATTCGGTTCGCTAGGCGCATGGAATGCGCTTCTTTTTTTCTTTCGACAGCGGGGTAGAAAAGTGCACCAAGCCTTCATCGTCGCGGCTAAGAAGAAACTACCAAGGGACTCTTTGCTAGTCTAGAGACTGAACACTACTATCCTCAATACTTTTGGCGTCCAAGCAGGCAGCAGCAGGAAGGGGATCAATCTTGGGATGTCTTGAGAAGGGGCTACATAATGTAGGTAGTAGTATGGTATGTACAGTTAGTTGGTGTTGGTGGTCAGGTGCTGGCCGTCTTGGCTCTAGAGCGGAGCCCCACGCCTATTGTGCAGCTCGACCTGCAGCTACGTAGCTTAAACGTGACTGGTTTTCATTGCCTCTTGTTCATGGTTGTTTCGCCCTTGTCTGGAGCAGGTCAGTCGCCTTTGCGATGCATCTCGTGTAGCAAGTGTCGAAGGCAGGTCAAGACAGGTCCCTGCGCGATGCTGCCATGGTTGTCGGTCAGCCAAGGGCCCGTCGCGGGAACGCGGTGTCGGCGCTTCAGAAGCCCAGACCGGTATCGGTCGTCCAACCTGTCGCGGGGCCGGCAGATCAAAAGACCAGGACGACTGCTACGGAGACTGCAATTCGAAAGATTGGGTACACTGTCTCGGGGCCAGCAGTCCAGGGAAACAGTACGGTTGTCACGCAGCCAGCAGCCCAAAAGACCAGGCCGGCTGTCGCAGAGCCAGCAGCCCAAAAACTTGGACCAAATACCCCGGTGTCAGCAAGCCAAGCCGCTTCCGCTGGTGCTTCGCCACTGCCGATATTTTTGACCAACCTGAGGCTGTTGGACTTGGACCTGTTGCCCGACTGGCCGGGCCTGACGGCTGACATCTTTGCGAGCACTGGCGTTCAGGGACAGAAGAAGAGGACTCAGTGTGTCGAGTGGGTGCTGGTCAAGCTGTTTGAGATTTGGGACCCCGAGGAGACTGCTGCTGTAAGTTGCTCGTCATACAAAGGGCTTGCTGGAGTCAGGCGCTCACTTTTCAGAAACTTGAACCGCTCTTCCCGCCGCTCGACCAGATTCAATCCGTCAACCTCCGAGCTGCCCTCCTCCGCGCCCTTGAAAATGTCAAGAGGAATGGCGCTCTTGGGAGAGATGCCATTGTGCGAAAGACGATGCTCGACGACTGCAAGGGCGAGCGTTTGGAGGAAATTCTCGCGTACTTTTCCACTGCAGTTGTGAAGAGGGTTCTTGAAAAGGATTCGAGCGCCAATCATAAGAATTGGCCCATCGCGATGCGTCTGTCTTTCGAAAACAGGGGATACGACAGCGACAATTTCGAGCTGAACATTTTGCTTCTCGCGTACAGGGTCTCGTTGCGGCGCTTCTTGGAGCACAAGGAAGATGTCAGGGCTTTGTATCGCGATTTTGAGGACCTACTCGGTGTCAAGAAGAGGCGGTTGAACCGCAGGCTCGAGGCCGTTCAGGCACTGGAAGCCAATGGCGCTCAAGACCCTCTCTCAGATGAGACCAGAGAAGAAGTTGTTCAACTGGTGCGCGACAACTGGTCCGGTAACGCGATGTGGATGAAGACGTTGCTTCAAGGAGACTCCCAAGCTCAAGACTCTGGCTTGATCACGATGCCTTTTGACAGGGTATGGCGCCGCGTGCGGCAGGGACGTTTGGCAGAGATTGAAAACAGCACATCTGGCCTTTTGGAACAACTGGACAATAGGGTGCGAGTGCAAAGGGAGAGACTGGCGAGGTGGGACACGTATCGGAGGGATTCATTCGGAGAATCAGCATTACCACGTGCACCGCCGATGAAGAACAAGGACAGGACAGGTGACAGGAAGCCGAGCCGTGGCATCGACCTCGGGTTTACTTCTCATCAAGACTTGCAAGTTGGGAGGCCGTCCAAGAGGTTGAGCAGAAACCCCAGCAACGAGCCGATTCTCGTTCCGGAACATGCTGAGCTTGTCAACGGCCTGAAAAATGACTTAGCTGCCATCAAGGGCACCGACTCCTCTGTCCAGGAGTACATGAAGAGATTCAACCCCGAAACCATACGCGCAGTTGGATCTACTGTCCGCCCATCCCCTGACGATGGTGAGGCTTCTCAGATTAGCGAGCTCGAAGACGACTCTTTCGAATCAGCGACGATGCCTATACCTGTACGAACAAACCGGGCCAGGCTGGACAGTCTGCGACCTCATGCAATCAAGCCGCAAACGACACCATTCCCAGACCCCGACAAACGAGGTGTTTCACCGCAACCTGCGCTCACACCACCAGACCCTCCAAGCAGCCCTGAATCGCAACAGGTTCGCCAAGCACCAGCAGAAAACCTTGGCCAAGCGGATCCCTCATCTCCCACCCGTGATCTGGCCGACGAGATTCTCGAGTCAATGGATCAGTTCTCTCCATCACCCCTCGTGCGACGCAAACAGAGACCTCCCCTAACTCTGGCCCAGAGAACACGCCTGTCCATGGCAGGGAACCGCTCCCCTCACTTGTTTGACGACGAAGAGCCGGATCTGCCGCTTCGGCCGACGCCGCCGTCAGAACCAGAACCATCGACCTCTCCCGACAAGGAACCTGGGGCAATGGATCTGGCCAGTAGGACTCGTCTCAGCATGGCCGCACTGGGACAAGCTCAAAAGAAGGCTCAGCTCGAAAGGCGCAAGTCTCTCCGGCAACCCAGGGGGCCTCCCTCTCCTCGAAAGGGAGACGGCCATTTTCCGACAATAGAAGAGGAAAGCAAGGACCATACGCTGCTGACGGAGGAGTTACTACAGGAGGAGGACATGGAGGCCGTCTTCAAATCGAGGCCCAAGGTGAGGACGAGTCCTGTCGGCAGCCCGACGAGGAATTGGGGCTGGGACTGATGCTCCATGAGTTTGATGAATGACGGGGTCATGATGAGGGCGAGTGCATTCAGGAGACTAGCATGTCTTGTCTTTGCCCTTGGCTTCGTCAAGTGCAAGAATCTGTTACATTTCTCATTCATGCGTGACTTGTGGCCTTTTTGCTTGTCCCGCTTCAGAATGAATGCGAAAGCAGTGCGACAGCCCGTATGATGGCCTGGTTCCTGTAACCGAGTATCTCAAAATTGTGTTCTCAACTCGAGAGACTCCAAAATGGAAATTCGCAATGTGTGATGGCTCTTTGAAGAGTCTTGTTTTTCCGAGCCAGCAATCTCATCACTCTATTGTCCGGCCGGAGAACACTGCCGACTTTGAGAGAGCAACACGGACCACCTGTATTCAGCTGCAGGAATACTCGGAACACGTGCGTAATCTACATTTTTTTGTACACGTTACGCTCTACACGCCAAACATAATGATGCATCTTTTTTCTTCCGGCGGCGGCCCCTACCACCCCTGCTTCTTCAGCTCCATGACGCGGTTCAAGGCCGCCTTGAATCCCGTCTTGAATCTCGCCCTCCACCGCTCGCTCCGTAACCTCTTCTTCTTGAGCCCCTTCCGCTCATGGAACTTTTGCGAGTGAAATTTGTTCTTGATCTTCTGGTCGCGACACATCTTGTCCAATATGCGCAGCGCAAATACAGGCGTCGTGGCAGACTGCGGCGCGAGCCTGTCTTTGATGAAGACAGTCCGGCCGGTGACAGCCTTGGGCCGCACGTTGGGCCCCTCGGTGGGATTGGACACGTTGAGACCGCGGGCGTACGCGGCGCTCTTTTCGGATATGATGCTGGCGATGTCGATGGGGGGCTGAGGGTCGAGGGCGTTGTAAGCGTATTTGGGCTTCACTGGGGTTGGTTCGCTGGGTTCGAGGGTCGACAGCGAAGGAGGTGGTGGTCGAGGCAGAGGTAGGTCTTCGCTTGAGGGTTTGGCCGGTTCCAATGGTGCAAGGTTTCCCACGAGAGGATTTACGCGTACAGGTCGAGGCGGCGGTTGGGCGTGTGCTTGTCGTGGGGGGATGCGCAGAGGATGCGCGGATGAAAAAGCTCGGGTGGTTGAGGCCGATACTATTCTGGATAGCATGGCGCAGGAATTTGTTGTGGACAGCCTGAGCTAGAGTCAATTGGACATTTTCAAGGTTTCATCTTGTCTCTATGGATTGTCGGCTTACATGTTGAAGATTGTCAGTTCCCCCGAGGGAACTTTCTTGATACCCTTGTGAGTTCAGGTATACTTTTCATCGTGGGAAGCTCCTGCGGATACAAGACGGGCGGTACGCAGATTGCTCGGACACGGAGCAAAGTTGATGCGCGCAACAAATAGTACGCGGTTGGAAAAATGAAGGCTCCACAAAAACTTGTCACGATACTAGAAGCTCTTTTTCAACATTTCATTATCGAAGAGCCATTCCATTCGCAACGTCGGCTGGCAATCGCCGACCCTGCGTCAGAGTCAATCAGATCCGCGCACGATCAGAGTCTTTTAGTATCCTCCGCCGCGCACCAGGTCTTTGCGCGCATCTGCGGACGACAATCCGAGCGGTTCCTCTCGTCATCAACGAGCTTCTGCGGCATGTCGTATAACCCATATGGGGGTAAGCCACGCGGGACAAACAGGCGCACTTCGTACTTTAGACGCTTGACTAACTGATGATTCTATTTAGGAAACCCCTACGGCATGCCACCGCCTGGATACGGTAGATATGGTGCTCCCCCGCCGGGCATGAATGCGCCGCCAGGTCTAGGTAAGGCGACAAGTTGCGGTATCAATCGTCCGTTAACGACGCCACTAATGTACATCACTTCTCAGGGTTACCTCCTGGCATGTCCGCTCCTCCGGGTATGGGTGCTCCCCCAGGTATGCAGCAGGCAAGCGCTCCCCAACCAGGGCGTCCTGGCGGCTTACCCGCCAAGTTCCAGACACCCAATATGCCGAACATCAACTTCAATGCGCCTGTCATCCGGCTGGGAACCATGACCTCTGCCGCAGAATCTGGACGACATGATAGATCGCAAAGCTCTGGCGGCCCTGGCGGCGGCGGCGGTGGTGGTGGTGGCGGCAGACCTGGTCTCGGCATGGAACGCGGCTCAGAGCAAGGGCGGGGCGCTGCCCGAGAAGCTGTTCAAATGCTGATGCCGCCGACAAATGACGAGAAGCTTCGAACAATCATGCTCCTCCAGGTCCCCGACGGCGTTCGTGGCGATGAAGGTGTCGAGAAGCTCCTGGGTGCCATTGGCGCCTTGCGCAAGTGGGAGTCCACAAACAGTGTCATGGACGAACACAAGGGCACCAAGTTCGGATTCGCGCTCTTCGAAGACGCCGAGTCGCTTTCCAACGCCGTCAAGCTTCTCTACGAGCAGGACGTGGAAGTGCCAATACAGCGCCAGACGGGCACGAGCGATCCCGCTCCCGAGGACGACGCCTTTGACGGCATCAAGAAATCGAAACTTCACGTTGCTGTGGACCCTGCAACTCTCAAGTATGCGGAATCGTTCGAGGAGCGAAGGGCAGATAACCCTGATGCTCTCGGGAGATTGGAGGCGGCCCAAGCAGAGCTGAAGCGCGTTTTGCGGGAGCTGTTCTATCCTCACGTCAGCAACGGTTCCCATGATGCTGATGGTGATATCGTTATGAAGAATGGAGTGGAGGACAACGTGGAGGTGGTCAACATCCCCATTGCGGCAGATGACGAGTTGGCCGATATTCCTACCGAAATGCGCGAGGTGGTGTCGCGCGAGATTGCGGCGTTCCGGGAAAGGAGCAATCAGCGAGATCTGGAGCGGCTAAGGAAGGAGGAGGAGATGGAGGAGATTGAAAGGCAGAGAAGTGGGCTGTCGCGACAGGCTGCAGGTGCGAACAATATCCCGCTGGGCCCGAGGGGCTCGGTCCCAAACGCGCCATCAGGGCCCCGGGGTCAGAATGGCATCAACCGGAATGTATCATTCATCAATGGTGAATACGGCACGAATCGAGTCGAGGACGATTCCGACGCGAGCGACGGGGAGCTGGAGCGCCGGCGTCAACGAGAACAGGATGCGGATGACGACAAGGCCTACGTCGATGCCGAGCGGAAGTGGTCGAATCGAGAAAGAGCGAGACAATCTGCGCTGGATCGTGAACAGGATCGCGAGAAGCAAGAGGCCGAGTCAGAACAGCGGAAGAGGGACGAGCAGCTGCATCGAGAGAGGTTGTGGAATGATGAGCGCGAGGCCAGCCGCAAGTCGCACCCATACTACCGCGACCACGGCGCCTGGCTCCGGAAACGAGGCATGGACCGGGTCGATGATGAAAGCCGGGACGATGCGGACCGCAGAGCCGAGCACGAAGAAAAGCGCCGGGAACAAGCACAGATGGAGAGGGCCAGGGGAATGGCAGATTCATTTTTGGACCAGCAGGCGGAGGAGATGGATCGGCGTGATGCATCCAGCACCGCCGCCGCCGCCGCCGCTGCTGCTGCTGGTGCGGCTGCCGCCGCCGCTCCCCAGCCCTTCAAGTTGTCACTGGGCGCGGCTGCCCAAAAGGCGCAAGCGTCCCGCGGTCCTCAGCGTCGCACGATTGCCGAAGTGGAAGGCCTCTTGGACGACGAGGACACGGAGCAGGCGAGCAAGCGACAGCTCGTACCGATTCAAATGGAGCCCATCTCGGGCGCGGCTGCCATGACGGAAGAAGAACTGTCGCAAGCCATTAGGGCACTCGCGCAGGAGATTCCGTCCGAGAAGGAGGGTCTGTGGAACTGGAACGTCAAATGGGACTACATGGACGACTCGGTGGTGCGAGAAAAGCTACGACCGTTTGTCGAGAAGAAGGTGGTGGACTATCTCGGTGTGCAGGAGGAGATGCTGGTCGAAGCAGTCGAGGAGCATCTGCGGAAACATGGCACCGCGGCAACACTGGTGGAGGAGCTCGAAGGTGTAAGTAATGCCTGCATCCTCTCAGGACTTTTGTTCTCCAAGTTCCCTGTCGATGAGATAGCTGCTAACCATCTATGTACAGGCGCTGGACGAGGATGCAGAGGACCTGGTCAAGAAGTTGTGGAGGATGGTGATTTTCTTCACCGAAAGCGAGAAGCGGGGTCTGCCGGCTTAGGCGTCTTCTACGGAGTTGCACGACATGGTGATTGTCGAAGGGAGTTGCCTCGGATCAAAATGGGAGTTTACAGAACTGGACACGACGTTGCGAATGGATATGGCGGCAGAGAATGCTGCGTGTACTGTACTGGTGTTGCGAGACGAGCAGAGAATGCATCAATTGGTCCAGACACACCCCGTGGTTTCATGTCACGTGGCTCACTTACATACAATATTATGTTTTGGGGTTCGCGGGAGAGCTTAGCGAGAAGTCTTGCGAAGTCTGCTCCGGGTACGTACCAGCAAATCCATCACCAGACATGACTGACCCTCTTTCGCCAACAGATGTGGCGGGTCCGTCCGCAGTTATTCTGAATGATTTCTCGCATACGAAAAAGCTCGCAACCACCTGCGAGGCAACTAATAAGTACTCAATTTCCGCCACTAGCGCCAGGCATGGTCCAAGCTAAGAGATGAAGAGACGCGCAGCCATACTTGTTACGTTTATTCGCGCTCTTGACTGCAAAGATACAATACTGCTCGCCATGCCCGTATCAAGTTATTTTGATCAGTGCCCTCCATTCCCTTCCGACGTGCCAGTCGTCGAACTGAAGAAGCTGTCACTCAGAGAACTGCAAAAGTGTAGCAATGAAGAGTCTCTATGCCTATACCAAGCGTGCCGCGAATTTGGATTTTCTTGTTGGACTTGACCGACACTGAAGACGGCAACATTCTCCTACGGGATACCGAGTCCATGTTTCGCCTCGTCACCGAGACGTTCGCCCTTGATCAGGACACACTATTCAAATTCGCCTTTGATCCTCCCCGTGACTTGATTGGGTGGGCTTTCTGTCCCTTCTCCTCGGCTTTCCCGAAAAAAAATGGCCAACGAGAGATTTGGACTAAATGATGCATCGATAGATATAAACGGCAGGGATTGCAAAAGACTGACGACGGCAAGACAGACCGCATGGACCTGTATTCTATCAAGCAGGACGACGTGTTGGTCGCTTCCTCTGTGAAAGAATATGCCGGCCCTATCGAGGCCCGACGTCCTGAGATACGACAATTTATTGAGCATTCTCACAACATTGTCCGTGTCATATTATCCCAGCTCCGCAGTCATCTGGGTCTTCAGCCCGAAGAGTTGACTTCTCGCTGTCCGCTGGACAAGGCCTCGGAGACGTCCTTGCGCCTTTTGCTCGCTCAACCTCAGCAAAGCCCTCAATATGACCGCATTTCTCTGGGCGGCCACACCGACATTGGCTTGATGACTCTGCTCTTCAACGTCGTGGGGGGCCTGCAGCTCCTCCCCATGGGCTTGTCTGATTGGAGATACGTCAGGCCCGAACCCGGCTTCATCATAGTCAACCTCGGAGACACAATGGTTGAGTGGACCGGCGGGCTCTTACGCAGCGGATTGCATCGTGTCATGACGGCCCCCGGCGCGCAGGCGTCGGTGCCGCGTCTAAGTCTTGCTTACCTGCTTCATCCCATGGCTGATGCCACAATGCGAAGACTGAGAGGCGGCTTGATCCCTCCTGTGGAGGGCGACGAGGAAGAAACGCTGCCGGTCAATCAATGGGCCTCGATGCGGGCGAAGCAGATTCTCCTTGGTCAACTCAAATCTCAAACGAGGGGCGGAAACCAAATCGCGTCCAAGTAATCGGTTCACTTTCATCATTGCCTTCCTTTCTTGTCTTTACGGCTCGGTGGATGGCTGATCGCGGCGCAAGGAATATGGTCCTGCTGTCTCGCCGTGGCCCAATAGCCGACCCGGGTCGAAAGCTGGTCAGCGAGCTGCGCTTCAGGAGAGTGTGAGTGGAGGCGCCGCCCTGCGATATCACCAGCCTGGAAGCGGTCACCGAGGTGTTTGGCCGACCGGAAATGCCCCCTATCAAAGGTGCTTTTCAGATGTCAGTCGTGACAAAGGTGAGCAGAGAGAAAGGCGGAGGGACTCTTTTTTTTTGGAAGAAGAATCTTCGACAAGCTGACGACGCTGGCAAGACTCGCTCTTCGCCGACTTGGATCATTACGACTGGAAACTAGGTGTAGACTGCAAAACGGTTGGCTCGTGGAACCTTCACGCTGTCCTACCAAAGGGAATGGACTTTTTCGTCATTTTTTCTTCGGCATCGGGGCTGTCAGGAATCAAGGGTCAGTCCAATTACGACGCGGGAAATACGTACGAGGACGCACTCGCCCGGTTCCGGGTGCGCACGGGTGAGAAGACAACCGTTGTCGACCTGGGCGCCATGATTGACGATGGCGTGCTGGGTGAGAATCCAGCCCTTCTCAGCTGTGCGCTCACCTACGGTAGTCTGAAATCCACCAACCGACAGGCCTTTTACGGCATCCTAGACTACTACTGCAACTCCGCGCTGCCGCTCCTGAGCCCGGAAGAATGTCAAGTCGCTCTGGGTCTGGGCTTCGGCAGCGGCAGCGGCAACAGCCTGGAAAACTTCTACAGCCGCAAACAGCCAATGATGCAGCTGGTCGAGCAGATGGGTACCAGGCTGGCCGCCCTCAATGGGACAGATGATGAGCAAGGTCGTCACACTCAGTCGCGAGAGCGGATTGCAGCGTCCACGTCGCTGAGCCACGCAGCCGAACTCGTTGCGGAAATCACAATCCTCAAGCTGGCCAAGTCTCTGGCGACAATGCAAGACGGCGCATCCATTGAGCATAACAAACCCTTGCAGGTGAACGGACTCGACTCTTTTTTTTGGAAATTGAGCTCCGTGACTGGATTGCTCGCGAATTTGACGCCGACCTGGCCGTCTCTGAGGTCCAGGGATCGGCCACCTTGGCCACCCTGAGCATGGTGGCTGCCAGGCGAAGCACAATCGAGCATGGGAATTGGTAGCTAGGAAGATGTGAAGTCCTGGTCGTGGCAAAGAGGTGGCTTGCAGGGTTGCGCTGGTCCTCAAGCAGGTTGGTCATGAGTCTTTGGTCTTGCCGGGGGGGGGCCGGCTTTCAATGGTAGATCTCTCGTTGGCATGCAGCGACGGAAACGATGAGCGGACCTAAGCCAGGCCTGCGCTGTACCCTCCATTCATCAGATCCTTTTCTTCTCAGCGTGTCCTGGTGGCTTGGCGATGTATCGAGTGGCCATTGCGGCAGTCTTTCATTCTCTGAGCCGTGCCCGCTATACCATTGAATTGGCAGACGCTGCTCGCCGATGCCACATGTCGGATCAAGACTCGCCTCATCTGGCGCTGCACGGTGTGACGATCCCGTCACGAAGAGGAATGGCTTACCCTGGAGCAATGCGACCTCCGCGCATAAAAACAAATGACTTGCCCTACAAAGTCACGCGATAATAGGAGCAGAGTAAGGTCACAAGTAGAAGCTATAAATAGTATTTTTTTTTCCAGCCTTTTTATAAAGTAGTTCAAAGCATTTATTATCGCGCGTTACCCTGCTCACATTATCTGCACCGTGATACGTTACCGATGCTGACCTAGGGTAGCCTTACTAGGTGCAAAATGCGGCACTGGTCTTGCCATCTCTCACCAACTCTCCACACTAGACCATGGCGCACGCCCGTCCCTCGCCCAACGGCTTGATGTGCCGTGTTACAAACGAACATTTCATTTTATCATATACTTTGCCAAAGTAAAGAAACATTTCCGCATCTCGAAAGACATTCCCTCGAGACTCAAATCACGCTTCAACAAAGGCAGATGATACCACGCAAAGAAGGAACATCGTCTCGTCAAAACTTCCGCTCCGCGGCGGCGCAAGAAAAAGACAGCAGACGAGCGAGCACCTTTGCCTCTACGGCCCAAATGCAACACGGCCTTTCCTGCCCAGTCGAATGAGCACTCGGTGCACCAAGAGGCAAGAAGGACCTGAAATGGACCAGTACAGTATTTCTTTCGCCCTCAGCCGGTGCAGGTCGGCGCAAACAACACAGGGCGAGCAGGCGAAAAGATACACCACCCCCCCACGCGTGAAATCTGGAAACCCGTGCCTGTGGCAATAAATTTTTGGAGACTTTTGGTCCAGCGGCAGCGGCGAAATGTGACAAAGGCAGGGGTGAGATGCGCCACGGGCCTTTTCGGGTTTCGTTCCCACGGGACGGCACTGCTCCGGACGTGCGTGCATTGGGTATTGGATCTGTTTGTGTCGTTGCCGTGTCGGCGTAGCGATCTGCGATTGGGGGGATCGGCCCCCATTCGCCACGATTGAGTGAAAAAAAAAGAAAGATATCATTTTCCCTCTCGATGTGGATTGGAGAATGCTTCTCCCGAGGCGTTGATTGGCGAGGATAGTATCCTCTTGGGGACGCATGCAAATCGACTAGTATGTACTCTGCAGACACTGTGGATGTACGGTTTTATCTTCTTCGTTTCTGTCACAAGTCTTTCTCTGCTACGTATCACAACAGGCTGTCTACCTGTGTGCTGTTCATGGGCGGATGGATACACATGTGCTGTACTCCGTCCTCCTGTTGGTACGTGGGATGTAAAGTATTGATAGCCGTCTTCTGCAGTGAGACATGAACCCTCGGCTGTCGATTCAGCTGGCCCGCGCCCTCGGGGATCCCGTCCAAGATCCCTCCCCGGTATCTTCGTTTCTCCAGAGCTGGGCCAGCCGGTGCCATATGACGTACCGTGTGAGAGGGGGAATACCTGTCGGAAATGAAGGTCTTGGTGTGAACCGCATCGGCCGTGCCGTCCCAGCTATGTAACGACGGAGAGCTGGTTGACCCATGGATACTACGTCTCGGAGTTTACAATTGGTTCGAACCTCAGAGTAAGACATACATTATACATTGGGGGAGGAAGAAAAAAAAAATTCTCATTACCGCCTCAGCCTTGTTCGTAAGAAAGATCGACTTGTATTAAAAGCTGCGTAAATCACTTCGAGTATTTCCTACCGGGCACTGGGGCAAGCCGCCAAAAAATAGAGAAAAAATAGAAAAAATTGCCACATACTCCTCATCGCGTTTTGCGAACAGCACCGCCAAGACGAGCTGAGACAAAGAGAATCAGCATCGAACAAGAAAAATGGCGGACCGGTTTCTTGGTGCGCGTCCGTCAAATGGCGACGCTAGGGTGAGGCTTCATGATGACGCCTCCTCGATGGACTACTCGCCGAGGGCGTTGAGCCCTGACAGGAGAAGCGCGAGGGGCGTGAGTCCCTTCTCTCCGGCGGTCAACTTTGGCTTTGCCCCGAGAGAAAAGGCGCGCACGACGAGGAAGTTGATCCTGTGCTTTGACGGAACCGGTAACAAGTTCCACGGCGACGAGAGCGATAGCAACATTCTCAAGATATTTCGCATGCTGGATCGGTCTGCCGGCGATCAGTATCACTACTACCAGCGTGAGTTCCCCAGAAGCACCATGCTCCCCGTACTGCGTACCACAGAGGAGGAACGAACGATGCCATTCGAGAGACTGACGCACTTGCTTCCCCCGGCGTTTCGCAGCTGGCATCGGGACCTACGTCATTTCCGATTCCCTCTCACACAGCGGCGTCAAGGCTCGCATGAGCTCGTGGTTTCAAAAGGCCAAGGACTCGGCCATTGGCTCTTCTTTCGACCAGCACGTCGTCGGCGGCTACCGCTTCTTGATGCGCTTCTACCAGCAGGGCGACGAGATTTACATGTTTGGCTTCAGCCGCGGCGCCTACATTGCCCGCTTCCTCGCCGAGATGCTCGACTACATCGGTCTCCTGTGCCACGGCAACGAGGAGATGGTCAAGTTTGCCTGGAAGGCTTTCGCGCAGTGGCAGGCCCGAAAACCGGCGTCCGGCAACGACGAGCACGAAAAGGACAGGCCAGAGACGGCCGAGGAGAAGAAGACTCGCGTCATGTTTGACTACATGAAGGGCTTCCGGGAGACTTTCTCGAGGCCTGTCGGGCGGATCCGGTTCCTGGGCCTGTTTGACACCGTCAACTCGGTCCCGCGGTTCGAGACGGCCTGGATGCAGCGCAGCAAATTTCCCTACACGGCCCGCTCGAGCGCCAGGGTGATTCGGCACGCCGTGAGTATTGACGAGCGTCGGGCAAAGTTTCGCCAGGACTTGATGTATCAAAAGGCCCACGAGCGCAAGCGCCATTCTCACAGACATCGGCACCACATGGGTGAAATGATAGATAAGGTGCGGCGGAGCAAGGAATTCGTGCCTCACTCTGCCGGAGACACCAATGGCTCCGGCGCCAGACAGGCAAACGGGCATCATGACTATCTCTCGCCAGAGGACTCGAGGATACGAAGCCGGCGCGGTGCCGTGTCTCAACGTCCCGACTACGCGCCGTACCGCGCGCGGTCCAAATCGGTCACCCAGAGGGCGCGCGAGTCTCTGACGGACGACGACGACGAGTCGTGCCAGTCCGACGACGCCTCGCAGACGGACGGGTCAGAGCTGGGGGACTGGAGGACCGAGGATCAGGACATCGACGAGGTCTGGTTCTCCGGCGGGCACGGGGACATTGGGGGCGGATGGCAGGCTGTCGACGAGCGCAAGAACGCGAGCCACGTTCCTCTGGCGTGGATGGTCCGGGAGGCCATCAAGGCAGGTCTCACGTTTGACATGAACCACGTCGTGGAAATGGGATGCCAGGACGTCTTCACCAGCCAGGTCCGGGCCTCGGCACGAGCCAAGCCCAGTCGAGCCAGCGGACCGGCCATCCAAGTCCAGGACGAGGCGGGACACGTGCAGCAAGGACGGCAGAATGGACCGCCGAGTCCAGAGATGCAAGAAAAGGACGTCGTGGCCAGGGACTTTGCGGCCACGACCGATGCCGCGCACGACTCGTCGGGCTCCAAGTCGACGTTCCACGACCTCATGCACAAAGCGCACACGTCTCGCATTCACGATTCTCTCGAGTACGGCGGCGGGCTGGGCGCCCTCGCCGTCACCGCCTGGAAGTTCATGGAGTACCTGCCCTTCAGACGCATGGACCTGCAGCCAAACGGGACGTGGAAGCCGATTCGATGGCCGCTGCCCTGCGGCGAGGTTCGAGACATACCAGACAATGTCCGCGTTCACGGCAGCGTCATTCGCAGGATGAAGCAAGACGAAAAGTACAGACCAGGCAATCTGATCATCGGAGGCGGTGGAAGAGGGGTGAGGAGAGCTGGGCCCGAGTACGGCATCGGCGAGTGGGTGTGCATTGAGGAGCCTGGTGATCCCGTTGGTGAGATTTGGATCAAGAAGCACAAGGACAGCCGAGACGGAGCGATGAATGGCGCGTCGGCCGGATCTTGAAAAGAGGTCAACGCCTCAATAGAGTAGGATTGCGAGCAAAGCGAAAAATCAAGATGCAGTAGACGAGGGAGCCAACTGCGAAAGCCGGCGTCTTTGCAATCTCTTGGTTGAACAGATCGTAGAGCAATCACTAGAGCTGTCGAAATGTAGCCCGTCAATTGCCTTGGAAAGTCACTCAACGAGTTGTAGCCCTTTCTTTTTTCTCTTTCCCACGAAGTGCTCTTCATTCGGACGTAGGAGGAAACCAGAGTGCATGCTGGCTGAGCTTGTCACGTGGGGCAAACCTCAGGACCTGCCAAATTCTTCAAGGAGAAACAAAGGAGAAACGTAAAGCTTCCACCGTCCAGCCTCCAGGGTCAGAAAAGAAAACACCCCCAGCCATCAATGGCAGGCACAGCATCACCGAAACGAGCCCGCAGAATCTAGGTTTCCGCACTCGGCGCCGGCTCGAGTGCCTCGGTCGGACGTCGCCCGCCATGCCTATCCCCTTTGCCATGTACGTCATCAGCAACGGTCCCCCCGACTGGCTGCGCGAAAACGCGTACACGATCCTGGTCGTATCGGCAGCGCTGGCGGTACTGTACCTCGTCAAACGATGGACGTCGGGCGCCATCAATCCAGCCGAGAAGAGTCTGCACGGCAAGGTGGTCATGTTCACGGGGGGCACGTCTGGCGTCGGGGCCATGGCGGCGCAGGAAATGGCGGCGCGCGGCGCGCAGCTCATCCTCCTGACGCAGACGCCGGCCTCGGATCCTTTCCTGGTAGAGTACGTGCAGGACCTGCGCGACCGGACGGGCAACCAGCTCATCTACGCCGAGCAGGTCGACCTGGCGAGCCTGCACAGCATCCGCAAGTTCGCGACAAGATGGATCGACAACGCGCCCCCGCGCCGCCTGGACATGATTGTCCTCTGCGCGGCGACCATGACCGCGCCCGGCGGCCGGAGGAAAGAGACATTGGACGGTATCGAGGAGACGTGGATGGTCAACTTCCTCGCCAACTTTCACCTGCTGAGCATCCTCAGCCCGGCCATCAAGGCGCAGCCCTTTGACCGGGACGTTCGCATCATCATGGCCACCTGCTCGGCCTACATCGGGTCCCCGTCGCTCAAGGATGCCGTGGCCGAGAGCAACTGGTCTCCCTCGACGGCCTACGCACGAAGCAAGCTCGCGCTGATCGTCTTCGGCCAGGCCTTCCAGAAGCACCTCGACACGTACAAGCGGCCGGACGAGTTACCGATGAACGCCAAGGTCATCTTCGTCGACCCGGGGCTGAGCCGCACGCCCGGCACACGCCGCTGGCTGACACGCGGCTCCCTCCTTGGCCTCGCCCTGTACCTGGCCGGCTACGCCGTGCCCTGGCTCCTCCTCAAGTCGCCCTTCCGGGGTGCCCAATCCATCCTCTACGCCGCCATGGAGTCCCGCCTCGCCGTCGGCCACGGCGGGCGCCTCATCAAGGAGTGCACCGAGGTGGACTTTGCCCGGGCCGAGGTCCGCGACGACGACGTCGCCCAAAAGCTCTGGCAGGAGAGCGACGCCCTCATCGAGCGCACCGAAAAGGCATCCGCCAAGGCGAGGGCCCTGGAAAAGGCCGCCAGGCAAGACGAAAAGGAGCAGGAGCAGGAGCAGGAGCGCGTCAAGGAGATTGAAGGACTCGTCGACACCATAAAAAATGGCAGAGACAAGGACAAGAAGAAGAAACAAAAGCAAAGCGATGCAAAAAAGCGAGGACACAAGTAGAAACAAAAAAGCTGGGGCGCTGATCGGTTCATGTGTATATGGCGGCTGCAAAACATACAAATGGGGCGCAATTCTTATCATGATGGTATGAGCATCGTGTTGCATCATGTTTTAAGGACTTGAAAATTGAGTGCTTTTTCCTGGCTGAGGCCATGCTGCAACTTACCTGGCTAGCTTTGGTCGTGGTTGTGACGGCTTCGTCTCGATGATGGCTCAGATGTCATGCCTATGAACATACAGAACGATAACATGACTTTTTTCGCCCTCAGAGTCTCTGGTCACCTTTTCCGCAATGCCCACATGTTTGTCTTTGATACAGACGGGCAACTTATTCTTTCGGGAACGACAGACACTAGTCACGTATTACTTGAGACATCATTTGGAAAAGAGGCTGTTTGTTCTTGCCAGGCGATACCATTTCGAAATGTGACAATGGATCATGATATGTACAACTCGGGAAAAAAGAAAAGAAATTGAATGAATGCTTTCCCTCCTCTTTGGCTCGACAGCAGTCCATACCAGCATGGACACCAGCGCCGCCAGGGCTAGTACAAAGAAAAGATACTCTGCAGCATCCGCATACCAAGCTCTTGCCGACAAACCACACTTTCCGCAACCGACAGCAGGACGCGCGTTACAAGGCGACAACCACGAATCCCGCCACGGCCACGGCCATGGCAGCAGTGACGACAAGCACCGGACCTTCGTGAGCCGCGGCCCCCGTCGTCGACCCAGTTGTCCGGGTCGGGGTGGCAGTGGCGCTTTTGCAGTTGAGTGATCCCGACACGATCTGGGTTGGGAACGGACAGTTGCTCAGCGACTTCTCGTTGGATTTTAGCCAAGACTCGACGGCAGTGCTGTAGCTCGAAAAGTCGCTGCTGAGGCTGGGAGCTACGGTGACGGCGCAGAGGTTGGATATGGCGTCGGCGGCGACCAGAGCGGACGCGAGGGCCGGGGGCGGAGTAGGAATGGAGCTGATGACGGCGAGGCAGCCGCCGAGCCCCTGGGTTTGACGGGGCACAAGCTGGTCAAGGTCGGAGGCGAGGGCCGTGCCGGCGAGGGCAGCAATGATCGTCTTGGCCTGCATCGTTTTTTTTTGGTGATTTTGTCTTCTTGTCCTTTTGGTGAAATACTTTTGGTGAAAGAGGATGTAGTAACGGACACACTCAGGAACAATTACGCAAGAAAAAGGGGCCGACAGAAGCTTTTTCTATCCGGCCGCCCGAGTTGTTGGCATATCGTTCAGAACAATGGACCTGTTCTAGCTACTTGACTAGTGAGTCAGGTGCTAAGCCATGAATCGCAAGATCCTGAGGGTCGAGCATGTCAGTGCACTCTTCCCCCCCCGCAGCAATGACGATGTCTTTTTCTCTGGCTGGCTTGGCTTTCCGCGGTCCCGGTGACTGATCCGCAGAGCTTCTTCTTGGCGAGGTCTGTTTTGTTCTTTCCCCTTTTCTTTTGTTCTGCCCTTTCGACGGCAGCCCGGCATTGACAGCTCGCTTGCCACGCGGCTGAGGCCACGATATGTGGGTGCCATGGAAGCGCCTTTGGTCGGAGGAGCCGCGCATTTTCACATAGACTACGGCGCACAGCATAGCCTTGCTACCCCCCTTTATGGCTGCAAGGTGGAGCAAGTGCCGTAGACGGCTCCAAAGTTGACGCCAAAAAAAAGACCTCTAGTCGCCCTCCCTGCTTGAGACTAGCCCCCCTTTTGGTGTCAGATTTTTCCTTGCTTTTATTTTCCTTTTCCGTTGGCTCATCGCGCCTTCGTATTTTGATTAGGTTCAAATTTCATCGACCGGTTCGGGGGCGTCTTGGCGGATAGCACCTCGTGTGTTTCGCCAGCCTAGACGACGTTGCTTTTGATCCCAAGCCATGGCGGCTCAGCAGGTTCGATGCAAGGCGGAGCTGCCCGTATTTTGGCGTCAACGGCTCAGCCTCGAAGCGGCTTCCTGCATGGTCCAGTAGTGGAGGGGACCGACACGTGGAAATGGGCTTGGGAAGAACCATTCTATGCGCATGAGCGAGGCGTAAAGATGGGATGTTCTTGGCGGCGCAAGGGCGTTTCGAAATTCTGATGCATCCTCATCACATGTGTCACGTGTCGCTCCCTTGGGACGGCTTGCTGCCTGAGGCATGAAATCTGCCGCACGCAGGGATTGAGCCTTCCAGCGAAATTAGAGCCCCGCGTGTCTGAGGTTTTTTTTTCGTGCTGACTACCCTTGCTCTTTTTTCGAGTTCTTCTTTATTCTTCATATTCTATTCATTAAAATGAGCCAGGCGAAGAAACATCTCGGTTCTTCCTAATAACCCTGTCCGATGCTAATTTTGGTCGAACCTGACATGCTCGACTGGGCCATTTATTCCCGACCCTTCATATCCTGTTGTGTCGGAGCCTTTTTTTAGAACGGTCCGACACGACAAAATTTTAGCGAGCATTTTTAGGCACCTTGAATCATGACCTCCTTTTCGATCACAATATACTATTCCACTCCTGATCAGAAAATTTTCTTTCGAAACTGTGTTTCACAAGGTCGTTCTCGTTTTTTGCCGGAGTTCAGTTGTATATCGTGTGGCAAGGCGGAAAGGTCTCGACAGGACTCGAATTCGCGGCGCTGATTCCAGCTTTTCCGCGCACTGGGTCATCTCCATGCTTCAAAGCAGCTTTGTGAACGATTGCCGTTCGGTACCTTCTGATCCTCCATCGTTCCAGTCGGGCAAGAAGATACAGTACTGCATTCGGCATTGGTGTTTTGGCATCAACAATGCGACAACTGAACGAAATTCGGATTCGAAAAGTAACGGATCACGGCCATTAGACTTGCTGGCTGATAGACCTCATTTCCAGAGCGGGTGGATCGTGTCCGTCGCACGTATTGTCTCGATATTCACATGATGGAATCAATGAGTTTGTTGTTTTTTTGCGGCCCCACTCGCTCCATCGACGGGCTCCGTCGGTCCAATGGCGTCGGCGTAATCAGATCCATCTGATAAATATTACCCAGCATTTCAAGGCAGCGAAATTCTCGAGCGCCGAACACGGAGCGCAAAATTCGACGTGCTGCCGTGAAACAAGCCTATTGTCTCCAACACTTGGAAGACACTCGATTAAAAGCTCAGGCAGAAGAAGTCAATGGCGGGAAGAACAGGGGCCATCTTGCCAAGCGCTCCTGATGGGGGCGCTCAGCTTGCGAATGCATCCACAGGCCGATATAGGCAGGCATGCACGTATGGGTCAATCGGATCGCACCTGCCGAGCGGAACCCGCGATCTCCGTTGAACCCCTCAGCTTCAGCCTTGGGCTTGACCTTTCAACTCACTCGTTCATCGCCCAGTCTCACATGCATCCAGGTCTTATTGTTCTTGGGGACGTGGCGCGTGCGGCGCTAGCAAGAGTTTTCACGGCCAAGCCCAGAGCTTGCTGCCAGATCTAATCAATCTAGGCGGGTCCAGTTCTCTTTGCAAAATTTCATGTCGCCGCTACCGCTCACGCTGGCGGAACTAATATAATAATGTTGTGGGTGTCTGTGGTTCCGTCTGACCTTTTTCTCTTCCATTGCCCTTCGCACCAACATTCCATTCCCAAGGCCGAACGGCTAAGACACTCTACATTGTATTGGGACAAGGCGGAAAGAATACTGTGCTGACACACTGCAACACTGCCAGGCCCATGCAAATCGGCCCGTTTCGTGTGCCAATTCTTTAGCTTCGGCCGAATCCCTGTTTTTTCCCTCTTGTTTATTCTGGACTCGGCGTCTTCTCTTCCCGTCAACACCTTGACTTCGGAGAGTCGTCACAATCATGCCTTTCCCTCGCCACCACCCATCGAGCACAAAGGCTCAGGATCCAGACGAAAAGGTAAACGACTTCAGTTCTCCGGTCGTGCCTGGCAGCCCCGCCGATGCCGTCAGAGACATCAAATCGCCCGGTGTCGCCCGTATCGAGGCCATCTCGTCCGTCATCACCAACACTGATCGCATCTTCATCTTCTTTGGCGTGTTTCTCATCGGCTACGTCTATGGTCTCGACGGTACGCTGCGATACACCTATCAGCCCTATGCGCTCACATCATTTGGCGTCCATTCGCTGTCGGCCACCATCAACGTGATCCGATCGGCCGTGGCCGTGGGCGCTCAGCCCACGGCGGCCAAGGTGGCCGACGTCTTTGGCCGAATTGAGCTCATCTGCGTCGCCGTCTTCTTCTACGTCATTGGCACCATCATTGAAGCTGCGTCGGACAATGTCGACACGTACTCTGGTGGAAGTGTCTTGTACCAAATTGGCTACACGATGCTGATCCTCCTCGTCGAGGTCATCGTGGCCGACATCACCTCGACCCGATCCCGTCTGTTCTTCAGCTACATATCTGCCACGCCCTTCATCATCAACACCTGGGTCAGCGGCGACATCTCCGACGCCGTCATCAACGGACCTGGTTGGAGATGGGGCCACGGCATGTGGTGCATCATCATGCCTGTTTGCGCCTTACCCTTGATCGGCTCCCTGGCCGTCGTCTCTCGCCGAGCCAAGCGTCGAGGTCTTTTGAACAACTACACGTCTTCGTTTCGTCAGCTCGGAGCCCGTACCTTTGGACTGGAGTTGTTCTGGCTGCTCGACGTCGTTGGCATCATCCTCATCGTTGCCGTGCTGTGTCTGATTCTGGTGCCGCTCACCATCGCCGGCGGCGTGCAGCCTGAGTGGTCTCAAGCTCACATCATAGCTCCCCTGGTCATAGGCGTTGTATGCATCCCCGCCTTCGTTTTCTGGGAGCTCAGGGCGCCACATCCGCTGGTGCCTTTCACCCAGATCAAGGACCGCTCGGTCTGGGCCGCAATTGGCATCGCCATCTTCCTCAACTTTGCCTGGGCCGTGCAGGCTGACTATCTGTTCACCGTCCTCCTCGTTGCCTTTGACTTTTCTATCAAGGCGGCCACTCGCATCACGTCGCTCTACAGCTTCGTCAGCGTCATTGTCGGCACTCTTCTTGGACTAGTCGTGTTCAAAGTGAAGCGCCTAAAGATGTTTGTGGTTGCGGGCACCATGCTCTACATGGTTGCCTTTGGCCTGCTCATCCATTACCGTGGGTCGACCGACGGATCTGCTCGATCAGGCGTGATTGGCGCCCAAGTCGTTCTTGGCATTGCCGGCGGTCTGTTTCCCTACACGACGCAGGCCTCGCTGCAAGTGCATGCCAAGCACGAGCACCTGGCTGTCCTGACGGGCGTCTTCCTGGCAACATACAACGTTGGCTCTGCTCTCGGGAACACGGTTTCCGGATCCATCTGGAGCCAGGTCTTGCCGGGTAAACTCGAGCAGAACCTTAACTCCATCAACAGCACTCTGGCCGCGGCCGTGTACGCCTCACCGCTCACGACCTACGCGAGCTATCCGGTCGGCACCCCTGAGCGCACCGCCATCATTGATGCGTACCAGTCCGTGCAGAGGCTGCTGACCATCACGGGCATATGCCTCTGTGTTCCCCTCATCTTCTTTGCCTTTATGCTGCGCAATTCCAAGCTGGACAACAGGCAGACACTGAAGGGCGATGTCAATGTGGCAGCAGACACCGAGTCTGAGGGTCGTGTGTAGACGAGCCAGACGGCTCTTGCTGGGGAGAAGTGATAGGGCAAAGTCTGTATGAACCCTGACGACATGTTTACGCTCGCTGATACTTTGTTCATCTTTTTGTCTGTTTATCTGAATGCGTTCATGTGTACGAGAAGGAAAAGTTTTTGACGGTACATAAAAAGTAGATATCAGACGGGCGTAGGTTTCAATTGTTTCACGATCGTTGGGTTCATACATCAGGAGTTCTTGTCGCAATGTTTGGGTCCAATGGTCTGCTTAATTCAGTGGTATTATCTTGCTACAAACCTTTTCCTTTGCATACTCCCGTCATATTTCTGGACATCTGGAATTGGAATGCTGGTGTATGGCGCGGTCAAAATACATTCACGCAGCAGTCTGAGCATGGCCAAGTGTAGTGCAGCATCTGCGGTCGTTGAGCAACCGAGGCACCGACCGAGCTGGGAGTTTTTCATCTTTCAAGCAGCACTTTCGCACTCCTCTTCCGTCTAATGTGACCAAACTGCGACATACATACGCAGGTTCTCGGCTTAGTCGACTCAATTCGGAAGGTCGCAGTGTCGGCTACCTCTTCTCCGCATAATTCAGCGAATAGATGCCCTACCCACCTACCTACCTACCTACGTAGTCTTCAACACATTCTCCGGAACGGCGGAGTTTTGACAGCTCTCGATTCGTCTCCTCCCCCCTTCACGGATTTCGTCCACCAGACTTGCCGCTTGATTGGTTCAAAAGGGACCCATTCCATCTTCAACATTGTCTGAGCTCGTCGAGATAAGCCGGCTCCGCCACCATTCGATTTTTCGCTGCAGGGATCCTTTGTATGTGCGACTGACTAGTGGATGGCCCTTCAGCTGCTGACAAACTTGTGACATGCGGAGGATCTGGCGATGAAGTAGGGGCCGTCTGCAAGACACACACACACACACTAGGGAGGTGCTTCGTATCGACTGCAGGTTGCTTTTCGTCGGTCGATGCGAAGTTCAGTGTCGTTGTGGGCCTTGGATTTGAGGCAACAATGAGTTACGGCCTAAATTACTCCGTACATACAGGAACCAGTTTGCCAATACGTAGCCAGCTACAGCGTACTACAGAGTATATACAGTATTAGGGAAGAAGCTAGAAATAATGGAAAACTGCCCGCGAGTCCTTACGCGACGTCGTGGATGAACATGTCTTTCATTACTACCAAAAACCTGATTGCCGCGCAAAGTGTTAATCAGACCTTATCTACCTTCTGAAGCATCTTTCCCCCCCTTCCCGTCTGCGAGATAAGTATCTTTTGCCGCGCGACGGGGCAAATGAACCCACGTTGTCGGGGATTGCGTGCTTTTTTTTTTGGTAGTGGGAGGAAGTGCTCCCGTTCGCGTGTTCTGTGGAACTGACGTGATTGGCACCATCATCACGTCAACGCAGCGAGAGGGCCGGGTCCTGCACTAACACGGCAGTACTTGGGGCGGTGCTCAACCAGGTTAGGCCTCGACATGTTTTCTGCCTGCTGGAGAGAGAGAGAGATCTGATCGCCTGTGTGTGTGTCATGGGGACGGAAATGATGGCCGGGTCACGCAATCGGGAGGGGGTTTGCGGGGTTCGGACGCTCCCTTTGGAATGACGGACGGACAGAGATGCTTTTATCATTTGTTGTATAAAAGGTGCGGAACGAGAGGAGGGTTGCATTCTTGACGCCTCTGCGTGGTATATTTTTGTGTGTGCGACACTACAAGACGAGAAAAGCACATTGTCACAAAGGCAAAAAGAAAGAAGAAGAAGAAGAAGAAAGATTGACATTATCACAACTTCATCGTATTGCAAAGATGGCTACTTCCACCACAACCATTGAGCAGCAGCAGCAACAGCCTCCTTCTCCCCCCGCCAGCCTCAGGCTCGACCTGGGCAGCTACAAGGACCTCGACCCGGCCCAGGTGAACCGCGACGTCGAGACGGGCAAGGTGGGCGGCAAGGCGGCCAAGTACCAGCACTACCTGCCGACGTGGGACCCGGCGCAGAAATACTCTCCGCTGCAGCCGTTTGAGCACTACGAGCACGGCAAGGACGCCACCGACACCTCGTATCCCAACCTGCTGGGCGGCGAGGGGGTCGCGACCGTCAGCCTCACGCCGACCATCGGGTCCGAGGTGTCGGGGGTCCAGCTCTCTTCGCTCACCGACGCGGGCAAGGACGAGCTGGCGCACTTTGTGGCCAGGCGCAAGGTGGTGGCGTTTCGGGACCAGGACTTTGCCGACCTGCCCATCGCCGAGGCCCTCCGGTATGGCGCCTACTTTGGCCGCCACCACATCCATCCGACGTCCGGGTCGCCCGAGGGCTATCCCGAGATTCACCTGGTCCACCGGGGCGAGGGCGAGAAGGACGCGGCCCAGTTCTTCCAGGCCCGGACCAGCTCCGTCGCCTGGCACTCGGACGTGTCGTACGAGAGGCAGCCCCCCGGCACCACCTTCCTGTACATCCTCAACAAGCCCGACACGGGCGGCGACACCCTCTTCGTCGACGCCGTCCAGGCCTACAACCGCCTGAGCCCTCTCTTCCGGGAGCGCCTGCACGGCCTGCGCGCCACCCACTCGGGCATCGAGCAGGTCAACGCTGCCGTGGGCAGGAAGGGCATCAAACGCCGCGAGCCCGTCGTCCACGACCACCCCCTGGTGCGCACGCACCCGGCCACCGGCGAGAAGGCCCTCTATGTCAATCCTCAGTGTAGGTGGTCCCCTCCCCCCCCCCTCTCCCCCTTGACTTTGCAAGCCCGGCAGGGTGCTGATGCAGGTCTGGTTGCTGATGCTTGTGGAAAAACAGTCACTCGCGACATTGTCGGCATGAAAAAGGAAGAGTCAGAGTCGATCCTCAAGTTCCTCTACGACCACCTGGCCTACGGCGCCGACTTCCAGGCCCGCATCAAGTGGGAGGAGGGCACCGTCGTCGTCTGGGACAACAGGGTCACCCAGCACACGGCCCTTGTTGATTGGGAGGACGGCCAGCGGCGCCACCTGGCACGCATCACGCCCCAGGCCGAGGTCCCGTACGAGACGCCCTTTGAGGCGGCCAAGTGACCCCTTTTCTCCCGAGCGAGAGCTGCTTGAGGGAGGGTGGGTTGCCGGCCGGCATGACTGGGCGTTGAGGCTGCATGTGATAAGTGGCGTTGGCTCTTGGCGGTTTGGGTGTGTCGAGGTTGGTTTCGTATTCGTCAGCGTGCTGAGGGGCAAAAGCCAATGATTGTGAGAGTTTGTCTGCATCGAGAATGTCGGGCCATGCTGCAAATAACTATCGTGAGGTGTGAGTCATATGCCCGTTGTGCTCTGATCGAGTCTCGTCTGCTGTTAAAGTTTCAGTGCGGTGCATTCATGAAGCCGTCTCCGTCAGAAAGACCTGTTTGCTCAAGGACGAGTCGGTCCGCGATGGGACCTTGAAGCAAAGGGCACGGCGACTCTCCAATCCTCTCTCCCGCGACACATGTCTTTATCAAGACATCGTCTGAATCGCCGTCTAGCAAGACCTTGAACTCTTCGTGCTCACCCTCCTTACGGGTAAGAAAGTGTACTCTAAGCAAGTCAAGCATGTAAGCACGCGGTTCGCACAAGGTCTGCACCATCAAGGCTGCCGTTGTGACAAAAAAGTCTCCCGTGTGACTATTGCTGTTGTAGATGGTCTGTGAATCCTGCCGACGGTCCGTTTCGATCCACCATGTATCTGAAGCGGTCTGGATGCTGAGCTACCAGCGGCGGCACATCGGTGTTGTTGTCGATCCTGGTGAACGTGTCTCCATCTCTTCCCCAGAGATCCCTTCCCTCACGCACTGCGGTGGCAATCTTGTCCCTATCCCTGTACTCGTCGGTATTCATCCACCCGTGGGAGAAACTGGCCATCTTGTTGAGAAACTGCTCCATCGTCGCGAAACAGCTGCTGCAGTGCCACGCCGCATTGCCCAGCACGGCCTTTTCCCAGCCGCGCAACAATGGAAGACCGCCGTCTCCGTTGCGTAGGTTGGTGGGCTTGAGGGTGCGCCATCCCTGGTAGTACGTCGCCTGGGGGTGCGGCCACTCTGGTCCGGTGTGCAGGAACTGGAACGAGTAGTAGTAGAATTTGGAAGCGAGCGTAAGGCGCCGCGGATACTTGCAGAAGCGGAGCACGAGCAGAGTCTGCGGACGGGGAATCTCATCGACATCAGCCACGATGATGACGTCTCCTTCGATCGGGGCCGCTTGCCCCTGCATACCAATCATGGCTTGGTCCAACATGGCGTCTCGCTGGAGGTCTTCGTAGTCCCATGCTCGGGGCGGATTGAAGCCGGCCGGGATTGATAATTCATGATACACCATTTTATCATGATATTGACTGAATCTGGCCCAGTTTTCTTTAATGACAAGAGGCTTCTCATCGCCCTGAAACGTCTTTGGCGATTCGACAATAATGAAGTAATCAACGGAGTCGTACAGCGTGTTGAGCCGAATTTCCAAAAAGTCAAGCTCGGTGTTTACCATGATGAGATCGTATACCCTGCGCTGAGTAGAGACGTCTCGCGGCCGGAAGACGGGAAACCCGTGCGCAGCGCAGAAGTCGCGAGCCGCTTTGGAAGCATAGTACGCTATGTGTTGCTGCTTGCGACCAGAAGTTGGCTTGAAGGAATCCAGCGGCGGCAGAGGCACGTCGTCAAACACTTGGTGAAAGCCAGCGGTATGCGGCGCGGGACTGGAGAGAAACCACAGGGCCAAAACGAGGAGTCCTATGCCAAGAACTTTTCTGGCATGCAAGCTTGCCGCCATTACTGGGGCTTGGACAAGCCGTTGTCTCTTTGCAAAAGTCAGTGTTTCTAACAAATCTTGACTCGGCAGGCGTTTTGGGGGGGGGG
>JMQE01001422.1:0-21196 GCA_000731825.1 Hypocrella siamensis | reverse complement strand
TGTGTGTGTGTGTGTGTGTGTGTGTGTGTGTGTGTGTGTGTGTGTGTGTGTGTGTGTGTGTGTGTGTGTCTGTCGAGGAGATTCCAAGTTGTGGTGTTTGGGTGGTAAAAGAGTAGTCGACAGCGAAAGCAATAACAAACAGGACTCTCCAAACCCGGTCAAGGCAAGAAATGAGACGGACTTTATCAATTATTTCATGGCGGAATCACAACTCGCCTCCCAACTCTCTCCATCCCCATGCGCAAATGGTGACGTCCCCAAGTGGATCAAATCTAGCCGCACCCGTCCGCCCATCCATCCGTCCATCGCAGGCGAACATCGCGATCGGGACAACAATCCAGCTACGTCATGACAAATCGCTGAGCCTGGAGCAAATGCTCCTGCTCAAAAAAAATCGACAGACACTGAGCACATAACCGAGGCAGCCGGTGGACCTATGTCCGGGAATAAGAAAAAGAAGTCAAGAAAAGAAAAAAAAAAGTGTTTGCATGTCGTCATGTCTGTCTGCTTTCGTTCAAAACCTGCCAGTCGGGCCTGTCTTTCTTTGTGTCTCTGACCGAAGGGAAAAAAAAAACAAGACAAGCCGCTGCGCCAGCCGGGCGCCACTCAGCACGATTTTCTTTCCTCTTTCCTTCTTTTTCCCCTGGACAAATTCGCGTGGGCCAAGTCGACTAAACCGCTCTTTTTACATCTAAACATTCGAGACTACCTACGTGCATCATGCCACCGTACATATGGCATCCTGTTTTCAGCCGCCCAAAGGTATCAGCAGTGGCGTATGGCGGCCAAAAGCATTTGTCATTCCACTGAAGGTACCCAGGGATTCGGTGCGATGGCGATGCGAGCCTCCAACGGCAAACGGCTGGCTAGCTACTTGATTTTCTTCCTCGATGGTGCCCACTTCACATTCTCCTCTCGGCCGGCCTCTCTGTCTTTTGCCCTTTGCACCTGTAAAGGTGGCACATGCATGCACCAAGTTATGCTCTATTGCTGCTCCAAGTCTCGACTTGTGCCGCCTGTTACATCTGGCAATCTATTGTGGCCACAGAGATTATGAATAACTTTGAAAGGAGAAGAAGAAGAAGAAGAAGAAGAAAAAGGCTCCCGCCCAACACAGCTCCGCCAGACAACAACTTGTCCCTCCTTCTTTGCGCCGTCGCGGACCGTCGTGCAGCCAACGACCCCTTTCAAATCTTTGTTACCAAGGTACACCTCGTATATCGCGTTACATGAGAAATGAACAGAATTAATCTTGATGCTCCTTCGTGGGCGATAATATCGGTTGCTACAAAAAGATGAGATACGAAATAATGAAACGAAAGAAAAAAAAACCAGGGTTATTCGCTACGCCGCCGCTCGTTTTGACTCTGCTCGACGGGGTCGGGGCTCATCTTGCTCTCGGGTCGTGGCTCGGGACTCTCCATTTCTTGAATGTGGTCAATGTCTGGCCGGTAGTCTGGCCTGGTGCCCTGAGTGTAGCCCGTCGTCGGGGACATCCTGCTGCCGGGCTTGACTTCTGTGCCCACGGTGCTGAGCTCGTGGATCGGCTTGGGCTCGGGTGGATGTCCCCAGGTCTGAGGCGAGCCGCCGTTGAGCGTGGATCCGTAGTACGATGACTCTTGGGCATCTCGGTAGTTGTAGGCCTCGCTCATGTGCGATCCCCAAGGGGATTGAGGCGCCGCCCACGGCATCGAGGCCGTGTCCTGGCCGGCGACACTCGCGCCGCCGTCGCCGTCGCCGCCGCCGCTTGCCCTGGATTTCCTGGATTTCCTCTGACGACGCAGGAAGAGGCAGGCGCCCAGGGCCACGAGGACGGCGGCCAAGGCCCCGCCGACGGCAATGCCGGCTATGGCGCCTCCCGAGAGCCCGGAAGAGGAAGAGGATGCCCCTTGCGTTGCCGCCCCCGGCGTCGAGGAGCCGCTGTTGGTCGGGCTGACGTCGGCCAGGCCCGACTCGGGAACGTTGTCGTACGCGTCGCACTGCGGCGAGGGCGCCGCCAAGGGACAGTCCTTGGCGAGACAGATGGACGTCAGCTGGCCGTTGATGGGCGGCAGGCACCGGACGTTGTAATTGTTCTCCATGACGTTGAACAGCTGCATCGCGTCGACGTCGGAGAAGCCAAAGTACCTGCTGGCAATGACGAGCTGGTTGATGAAGTAGGCCACCTGGGGTTGGTTGAGGTTCATGTACTTGTGGACGTAGGCCGCGTTGAGAGTCGGGGGCTTTTCCGGCAGGAACTGCGTGTAGTGAGAGCATTTGAAGATATTGCCAAAGACGTAGTACCAGTGGTTGAAGAGCTTTCTGCAATGGACATGAGTCTGTGTTGTGTGCGCGACAACCACCGTTCTCTCTGTCCTTTTCCCCCAACACCCCAAAAAAAGGAGAAAGAGAGAGAGAGAGAGAGAGAGAGGTAGAGAAAAACTCACTCCTGGTTTGTGCTCTTTTTAATCTCGGCCGTCCGTGTCGAGCCGTTCAAAAAGGCCAGCAGAGGATCAGTCCCTCCTCCGTCGAGCCAGTCGACGGCGACGGCGAGACCGTTTGCATTGGTCACAGCCACTGCAACACCTGTCAGCAGCAATTTCGCATCTTTGTTCCTTGCGCAAAAACTGACAAGTACAAAGGAAAGAAGCCGCCGTCCATGGACATCCATCCATTCATCCGTCCATTCTGTTGTTTTCAAAAAGAATTTTTTTTTAAAAAAAAAACGTACTCGACTTGTCGAACCAAGGACGCAGATAGACTTCTTGGTTGTTGTACGTGCCGCGATTGAAGATGCCTTGGCTGTCGTTGGGAGCCTTGGGCACCGTCGCGCCGCCGGCATAGGCCAGGGCGACGATGCCCTGCATGAGGAGCAGCTGCGACGTGGCATTGTTCTGCCCGTACCGCTGGGCAGCGTAGTAGTCGCATATCGAGCTCTGATCTCCTCTCTGAGCGAGGACGCGGGAGCGCCGCAGCAGGCTGAGCACGAACAAGGCGCGATACCACAGCATTTTCTTGCTTCTTTCCTGCCTGCTTGCCGGTTGGAAACTCGAGAGAGACACAACAAGGAGAAGTTGCACAAAAAAAGAATTAAAAAAAAAAGAAGCAATGACCGGAAGGAAAGGAAGAACGCGAGAGGTGGGCTGGGGGAGGAAAGAAAGCATATCCAACGGTTGCAAGCTGGCCCTGCAACATCCAAAGTAAGACACCAGGCGGTCATCCTTTTTTTTTCCCTCTCTGCTGCAACAAGATACACACCTGCTGCTGCTGACAGCATGTACCCAGTACAATATAATGTACATCCAGTACTGCCATGAAGATGTACTTTGGACGCTCCCCATTGGCCTCGTTCCGGTAACCAGGTCGTCCCTTTCGAGTGTCAACCCCCCCCCCCCTGACGAAAGCAACAGCAGAGTAAAGGGAAACAACACACACTCAATGGTTTCGGGCAGAGACACCCCTGTCCGAGGAGGAAAATAATGAGCCAGCTCGTCCCAGCTACCGGTCCGAGCTGCATCCTTCTGGGGAAGATGGAGGGGATGTGTCACTTTTTTTTTTTGGCATTTCACGCCGTCGGAACAGATGGGCGTCGGTGCCGCATCAGAGCGAGCGTCATCCGGCTGTTGGCTGACGGCGACCCGCAAACTTTGTCAAAGCCAGAATCTGGGGTCCTTGCTGGGAGTGGATGAAGTTGCAGCATTCTTACAGATGGGTGGTGGTGGTTGTGGTGGTGGTTGTGGTGGTTGTGGTGGTGATTGTGGTGGTGATTGTGGTGGTGATTGTGGTGGGGAACGGAAAGGCACCAGAGAGGATGAAGATGCTTTTTTTGCGTATGGAAACTTCTTCCTTCCCCCCTCTTTTTTTTTTTTTCTTCCTCTTCATAACTACACACCAAAGAGAAGGAGGATGACCAAGGCTGGCAAGAAGAGATGACACCCTTTTCTTTTTTTCCCATGAGCGTATACGTATACGTACACAGTACATGCCATGCCGTGCCGGACGTGTGCGCTCATGTTGTGCAACCAACCAGCACCAACAATGAACAATCAAGGCCATGCCTGCCACACAATGGCGGCCATGCGGATACGAACATATCCCTGGCAGACAGAAGACACAATTCGGGAAAGGAGGAGCGTGTGTGTGCTCGACGACTTGGAGGGACCTGAATGATGGCTTTCCCTCCTGGATTTTGATCTCATTGTATTAACTCCTGGCTTATTTCCTGGATTTTCGTTTCATTGCATTATTTCCTGGCTTATTGCCTGGCAATCAATGCCGTCCGGGACAAAGTACCTGGAAATGGATGCCGCACAACCATCTCCCCCCCCCCGGGCTGCTGCGCAATTGGCGGCGACAGAATCTCACGCCACCCCAACAAATAGAGTCAGACGAACAAATCAATGGCTGCAGCCACGGTTGTGCGCGTCCGGGCGTCCTGGGGTTTCGTGTCCGCCAAAGAATCAATCTTCTAGAACTGTCACGTCACGTTGGCCCTCTTATCATCTCACACCTTTCAAAGTTGCGACGGGATTGCGGCAAAGGGGATGACGACATGTTGCTCGCATTATCAAGTCAGCTCCGGATGGAAGTTGACATGTAGATGGCTGGTGGTTTTTTTTCTTCTTCTTCACACCCGAGATTGGCTCTTGGCCTGAGAAGAGGACGAGACGAAACAACGCTTGTAATGGGCCGTGATGAACGCATCGTACTTTATTTTTGTGAGCCATGTACAAGAGAGTTTGTTACCCATACGTGGGATTGCGCCCAGGAGATGGATTCCCTTTCCTTTCCTTTCCTTTCCTTTTTTTTTTTTTTTTAAAAAAAAAATCAAGAAGTGAGTGGAAAAACTACATTGGCAGACTTTAACGTTGGCTTAATTCAGCCATTTCCCCTATGAAGGCATGAGATGTTGATTAATTCAACTAGCTAGGGCAGTGCGCGGGACGTGCCCAAGTGGGCAGGGCACAACAAACGAAGCCCTATGGATGCCTGAAAAGTGAGGCTGATCCACATCGAAGGGCCAGTTGGCCTGTGCCCGCAACATCCCCGACCTCAGAATCAATTTCAATCGAGTCCTGGCCTGCCACGTGGAAAAGACCAACGGACCAAAACTCCCGTCGAGCTGACAATCTTGCAAACCATCCCTCGCCACTGTTCGACAACCAACGCGGGGATTTGGCTGCTTGCCACGAAAAAAACCAACTACAATGAACTGCTTCGTTGTGGCGTTCCAACCTTGATCGACTCATCAAAACGCCCTTGTCGCAATCTATCGAGGTCATTCAGAGCAGACAGACATCCATCCCGTTGGTCTCCTCGCAGCCTCTTCATGCCCGTCCTCGGTCCCATGACAGTACAGTACAGTACGCACGCAGCCCGACCAATATGACGTTGATTGACAATCAATGGATCGGCAAGGCCGACGACGCCACGCACCAGGTGCAGTACGGTCTGCCTACCAAGGTACGTACATATGTACATGAATTCATGCGCACCGGGCGCAACAAGTTCAAGTGGCAGATGGTTTGGGGATTGGGCTCTCCAAGCCACCTTGTCTCACAGTACAACCCGTTCTGTTCTGTCGTAAGGATTCCTCCCCTCCCTGTTCTTCCCGCCAACGAACTCGCTTCTCAGCCCATCGGCCCTGCCCGCTCCTGCAGCTAGACCAAACTAGTTCTTTTGGGCTGACGCATGCCAACCGACGCCTTTTTTATTCTATAAGCAATTTGCGGGTGCGGGTGTGTGTCTTTTCCCCAAAGATGCCGCGTTTGCACATCATTGAGAGATTGGCTTCCCTCTTGGCAGATGCAGATGCGACCAGAGATTCGCCCTTATCGCTACGTACGTACGTGTCATTCATTCATCTCGCTTCCGGCTGTGCAGACATGGGGTTCGTTGTTTTTCCCCATGTCCATTTGTAGTTGTTCTCATGGACTTGCGTTTATCTGATGGCCTTGTTGCGGTTTCTTTGTGGACAGCTGTCGGTGAGGAACCGATGCATAGGTATTTACATACATACAGACATACATGTTCGTACGTAGGTCTGCCTGGCATTTCACAAGATACAGTTGGCCCGGAATACGGCGGACGAGACAAGGCGAACCGGGTCACAGGATAGGATGCGTGCTGTACCTACAATACGTAGCTCGTGTTGCCTTTCCCCCCCCCGGTCTATACACATGCAATCAGCCTTGGTGGCGCATCTCAAAACACGGCCCATGTCCGCCCGCCGCCCCCCGTGTCAGACCAAAAAGTTCCCTGCCCGGGCTCCCGACTACAAACCATGCATTTACTAGCAGCACGGTTGGCGCACTCTATTGCTCTGAAGGATGGTTCGTCCTGCCCCGTTCGCCCGTTCGGGCCGTCATCAACGATGCGTTGCATACTGATTACAAGCATTTTGACTGCACTGCATGGGGATGGAATGGAGGGCAGGAATTGCAGCCTGTATTGTTGCGACGAAAGGAAGGATGATACTGGGGCCCACAGGATTTGTCTAGGTGCTTGTCCGAGAGTCGCCACCGGAGAATCTTGCAGTTTCCAGAAGATCCGTTGATTCCCCCCCTGATGAGCGGCTCCTCTTGAGCTTGAATTTGAAATGTTTTCTTTTTTTTCCGGCGGAGCAGCAACTTACTTTGAAGAATTGAGGAGGAGAGGGTCCTCGAACCGGGCGAGTTTTTTGTGCGACAGAATTCTGCGTAGCAGTGAACAAAAGACACTGATCAGCGCCAAAGTCAGGATACATATAAATGTTGGCTTAACCTGGCCGCTAGGAAAGGTCAGTTCCTTAGTGCGCAGTACAGCTGGCAGCGTGTCAGATCTGCACCCGGGTCTAGAAGTGCTTCTCGTGCTGGTGGCCCAGTCTTATCGTGACTGGCGTGATGGAGAAATATGCTTTTCGTTCAAGATTACAGATGATTCATCACATCCATGGCATGTGTATTTTCAAGAGAATGTCTGCCAATCTGTGCCTATTCTTCGCGCGCACCAGACGAACATGGGCTGGGAAAACCACAAACCCTCTCAGAGCTTAGCACATCCCTCAGAGCTTAGCACATCCCTCAGAGCTGAGCAAACCCCTCAGAGCTTAGCAAGCCCCTCAGAGCTTAGCAAACCCCTCAGAGCTGAGCAAACCCTCTCAGAGCTTAGCAGCTGCAACCCTCTCGTCCGTGGCCTGATTCGCCACCTGGATCTGGCTGGCCGTGATCACGCGCTGAGGCGGCACGTCCAAGACGGGACTGCTGGTGAAAAAGTTTCGCGGCCTCAACAGCAACGACATGGACTCGACTGGCATGATGGGGAAATCCTCGGGCGACGGAAAATGCACCACCCCAAACGTGTGCCACAGAACAATGTCCTCGTCCTCAATCTTCTCCTGTCCGTTCCCCATCCACTTGATCAAGCCGTCGTCGTCGTCTCCCGACGTCTGTGGCACGTGTCGGCCTGCAGGCCAGAGCTGGTCGTCTCGATCTGGTGAAATGTGAGACGTTTAACCGTAGACTTTGAAGGAAAAAAAAACGAAAAAAAAAAAAAGATGAGGATACACTAGACATTGACGCAAAATCTTACATTTTGTCACGTGGACCGCGTGTCGGGCAAATCCTGCTCGTTTCCACACCAGTGATCCCGGCTTGGGGAGCAGACCGGGCACTTCGCGACTGACGAGTTTGTAGCTGGCTGGTTTCTTGCTGTAAGGGTGAATCTTGCTCGTGTTGCAAATGTCCCACGTCCGGGCCGTGGCGCCGTTATAATCGGTCATGGCTTGCTTGGTGGTGCAGAGCTTGGTGCGTTTGGCGTAAAAGGCGTTGCCGTATGCGTTCAAGGCACTCCCGACAGGCTCCTCCGACGCCATGGCATCGGTCATGAAGACGGTGTTGTTTGGCCCGTCGACGTTGGCGTCGATCCGCAGGCAGAATAGGTGCTGGTGGTTGTGTGCGTTGACACCTGAGTTTGTTTGTTTCACGACTTCAGTCTCCATGGTAAACCCGCACTCGGCCTCGCGACTGACAGTAAACATACCTGGATACACCTCGGTGCCCCATCCGTCCGTGCTTTCACCAGGGTTGATGGAGTACGTGTTGAGGATTCCGGTCAGTTTTATCTCTGGCTGTATCGTGCCGTCTTGCTGAACCCGACTTGTCAGTCGCAGAGATTCCAGTGTTTTTCTCGAAAAGGAAGACGTACATGAAAGATCCACTACAACATCTCATTAGTCGGATTCGCCTATGCGGCGGAGGTAAAGTGGTCTAAAGATGCGGGCACGAACCTGAATGGCGTATTCATAATTGGCCGCAGTAAAAACCTGTTGGACAATGAGCTTTCGCGCTCGCGTCGTCACGCCCGAATCGTCCCTAAAGTCGGTATGCTTGAACAAAAGACCATTGTCCTCCTCATGGATGCAAATGGCGTTTTCTATGTGTCTGATATTGCCGTCTCTGGTGGGGAAGTCGGCGTCAAGATAGCGAATGTATCCTTTACAGTCGCAACCGAGCTTGAGACTGTTGGTCATGTATCCGGCACCATATTCGCCCAGATCAAACGCATGCTTCCGATGATGGGGCTTCTCAGGGTTTCCGCTAGAACACCACGTCCATCAGAGACGGCGAAAAAGGGCATGATGTAGTATGAAATCGCGAGAGGATGGGGAGGGGGGAAACAAAACTGACTAGGGCACCACCATCTCAACCAGAGACAGGCGGTGGAAAATCGGTCGGACATTGCCCTTGTCGTTGAAGCGAATGTCACTGAGAATGATGCCCTCTCTGTAGTTGAAGCCGATGTGAAACATCCAGTTTTGCCACTCCATCTCCCGCCCGGACAGCCGGAACGACGGGCCCCTCGGCTGAACAATGTCGAGTGGCTTCAAGTCATCCCTGTAACCACCGTTGGCCAAGACGTCGGCCGGATAGTAGTTGACGGTGGCTTCTCTTCTCAGGGGCCGCCGAATGTTTGGAATGTCAATGTGAATGATCTGGCCCTTTTCGCCGTCATAGATGGGGCAAAAATCCAGAGGATACTGATACTGGCAGTCGTCTACGTGTGGCCTAAAGTACATGAGAGCCTGCTGCAGACGCACGCCGTTGCCGTAGCGCTCATCGTAGCCAATCGTCCACGGGTCGCAATAGACCTTGTGCATCTCGCTGGGCGCAATGCCGCTGATTTCGCACTGCTCAATCACCTTTGGATCTGAGCGAAGTAGCCGCTCAACAGCCAGCAGTTCCTCCACGGTGATCTGGGAGGAGCGGGGGAAAAGAAAAAAAGAAGAAGAAAAGCGACAGACATGGCATTGTCAGACACTGTTCATAGTCATCCGGGGCGATGAATGATTGGAAGATAACTCACAATTGGCTGCCGGTCACGTCGCCAATCCCACTGAAGAATTGTCCTCTTGTCGAGATCGACGAGGCCATCGCCGACTCTGCCGTCACGTGCGGCGACGACGGAGATGTCTGCGACGCGAGGAGGCTTATTTTCCGAGCTGCGATGGGCCAGCCATTTCTTCATGGCCGCCTTGCGAGGCTCATGGAGCGAGACTGCGTGAAAGTGCACATTTGGATGCGATGCTCGGACAAGATCGACGGCATTTTGTATCTCCACCTTGGAGAGGGGATCGAGGGGGTGCTCTGTGGGCGTAGGAAGAGTCATGATGGAAGTAATTCACTTTTCTTTTTGCACTTTCAGTCAATTACGAATTGATGTATATTGAAGCTTGGATCGAGCGAGAATCTGGACGTGATGAAGCTGCCAGTTGATCAGCTTATCTCATGGTCTTGATTCTGCACGCTGCCACGCGGGGCTGTGCGGGGGCACCGTGCCATGCGGGGTAGATGCTGGTCGCCATCGTTATCTGCCTATTTCCCAGATGAGTTCATCACATCCAGTATTGTAACACTCTAAACATAAGCCAGAATTGACCGTTTCGCCCGTGGAGCTTTTTTTTGTAGTATCGAGAATTTGTACGCAGCCAAACAGCAGATTCAGAAGCTGCTGCTTGGAAAACCCCCTCACCCTTCAAGAAAAGAGCAAGTCATCACCAAGGGTACTTGACCTCCTCATCGTCATTCCCGTCCACCCCCCTCTGAATCTGCTCCTCGCTCTTCCTGTCCAAGTAGTCCAGCAAGACGGCACCATACCTGTCTCTGCCCTTGTACCTCGCGACGTCGGGGTCCCAGCTGCGGATCGCACTCGCCAGCCGACCAGGCACGCCGTCCTCGGACGCCAAGTCGACAATGGGCAAAAAGTATGTCCGAATGGAGAAGCAGACGGCCGACGTCTTAGGCAGTCGCCGGAGAGTCTGTCGCTCCGACCGGAACCAGTGATGCTGGATGATGGTGTTCTTGTCCGCCGTGCTCCAGCTGACGACGGCGTCGTCCTCGTTGCCGATGCTGTGGCTCCACGCCAGCGAATCATCCACCTGGATGAAGTAATTGTTGCGAGCGTAGATGACGTCGGGCCTGAGTCGACGGAAGAACTTGACCATGCCCTTTTCCAGCTTGTCCTCAAAGTGCGGCACGTCGCCGGACGTGTGCATGTCG
The DNA here is from genome assembly GCA_000731825.1 of Hypocrella siamensis. Lineage (NCBI taxonomy): Eukaryota > Fungi > Ascomycota > Sordariomycetes > Hypocreales > Clavicipitaceae > Hypocrella > Hypocrella siamensis. The sequence goes on along the minus strand of JMQE01001422.1, from coordinate 10,682 downwards.
GAGAGGGTCATGCCAAACTTGTCAGAGAGCCTCCAGAAGCCGGCGAGCAGGATGCAGCCGGCGAGAAGGCGGTATGTCCCGTCCGGCTGTTCCAGCAGCAACGCCAGGTCGTCCTGGACGAGGCGCGCGCAGGTCGTCATGGGGTCCTCTCGCGCCGGGCGTCGCACTAGGTCAAACGACTCGCCGGACCACAAGTTGTCGATGCCGACGGCCGTCCGCTTGAACAGGGTCGGGTATCGCGCGGGCAGGTAAGCGGCCAGCTCGTCGAGGAGCTCGACGGCGGCTGGGAAAGCATCCGGATGCGTCTTGACGCACTTGGGCCCGCGTTCTTGAATGCGGGCTGCCTTTTCGGCGTGGAACTTGGGAAACTGGTTGTCGAGCTCGATCCAGTCGTCTGGCCCGATGGTGCGCAGGCCCATGTTGACATGATACTTTGGTCCGTAGCGAAAGGCTCTGTACGGCAGCGGCTCGGTGGTCTCGATGGACCAGCCTGGATAGCTGGACGGGCTTTGGGCTTTGAAGCATATCGAGGCACGCCCCTTGGGAGGCGATTTCGCCTCAAAACGTTGATTCGAGGTGAATCTTGCATGCGCCAGGATCAGCATGTAGATAACGACGAAGAGGGCAATGCCGAGCAATACGGCAGGCGGCCCGAGAATACTTTGTCGCTGAGCATCAGCCAAGAGTGACATTCTCGCAGTCAGCGTAAATCAAGGCTGGCTGGAATAGTTTTGCTTTGAAGAATCGTTCCGTCATCTGCAGTGGCTTGCCGCTCAGGACATCGTGCTCCTTTGGCTTCCACTCTTCGTCGCCTGCTCTCTAACATGTTTGCCGAACCTTTATCTTTACTGCCGCTACGACGTGCTAGGTAGTATGTATGGTGGTGTAGGTACTGCGTTGCGCGTCCTTTCAGGCGCTGCCGTCCCCATCTTTCCCACCCAATGACCACCGGCATTGCCCACAATCCGCCAATCACACCCCAATTACCTGAACTGCGTTTCCCAAAAACACCTCGAACCCGGGCCATGGCTTGGCACCAAGACAAGCCATGGCCCCAAGAATGATGGCAAGTCTACCTACCACCCGCTCGCAATCTTGCCCGAGTACCTAGGTCCCAACGTACGGCCTTCTATCGAACGGCGGCAATCCTGAGCGCCAGTCCATCTCAAACTTGTCACACCAACCAAGCCTCGGGTGAAAGCAGCCACTTCCTTGAGTTCCCCATCACCCGGTCTCGCTCGTTGCCGAGTGAGTCAACTTGTTCGCGGGGTTCAGGAGCAAGAATACTTTGGATGCTTGGCAACTGATGGACCGATGTATGGCCCCAACACGCTGCACCTATTCGAGGGGTCGACCCCTTCTGCCTGACGGTTCACCTCGTATATTGCGCCTAAGGGACGTGTCAGCGGAGGGATTATTTACAAAAACAAAAGAAAGAACAGAGACGGCGAATAAACACATACCGTTTGAACATTCGCATACTTCTGGTACGCCGCACGCAGGATTCGGGGTTCTTGGCCATCCTTGTCAGATATTTCCGATAGCGACGAGCGGGAGGATACGTACAACACCTTGCATGTGCTCTTTTCCCCTGCCGCTTTTGGAGAACGCGTCCTTCGACTGAGCGTCTGTGCAGAGACCAGCGGAACGAGGGCGATAGCTAGCGAGAGGCTGATGATCTTCATATTGAGCCAAGAACAGATGCGGGTGGAGGAAGGTGATCGATGAACCGAAACCAGTTATTGTGTTGGATTCATCGAGGCTTATATACTTGGGAAAGTCGTTGGTTCAACGGGGTCGATCTTGAAGCTGCATATCCACCTTTGGCAATCATGTCGAATGATGAGATGCTCGGCATGGTGCGTCTGGCTCGTCGTCTGGCAAAGGTTGCGATATCCAGCGGCCCGCGGGGCGCGCCTTGAGTCATGTCAATGATGGTCCAGGCGTCTGATCCGTCTTATTCACCTGAATGTAGCATCCCCGTAACGCTGGTTCGGAAGGGACTGCGCGGGGTTCAAGGGCCGGTTCATCCCCAGAGATTACTGGCTCGCTGTGGATGACGGGCAGGGGATGTTGAGATGACTGACTAGTAATTCTTGGTGTTAAATTTCGTCCTCTTGATGTCGCGAAAAGCAGCTCTCATACGGACCAAATGACGTAAGCATCCTCGCCGCCAAGATGAAGAAATTAGGACGGCGGCTCTGGTTCTTGAACAAGATATGTAGTTCTTGTGTCAGGTCCAAGGTTGGAATGCAGCCTCAACGGTATCTATGAGCGGGACAACGAACCAAAATACATTGTCGTGTTCCAGAATGGCCTCGACGAGGAAGGGTCCGCCCCGCCTGACCCATCCGTTCCATCAGGATAATTACGTTTTATAAACGTTTTTCTTTTTTCTTTTTTCTCCTTTAGGGAGAGCCTCGGCTTGCAAAGTCGTCGCAAAGACCCCGCATCAGATGACACAGCCAAGGGGAAGATCGGTAGATACGTAATAATGCTTTTGGTCGGACGAGGCCGCATCACGCAGGCATCCACCCTGGCGAATGTCACCACCAAGGCAATGCATCAGGTTGAATCCGGGAATGGTATCGCGATTTGAACCAAAAAAAAAGGGAAATAACTCGGAACGATTCCTCTCGTACATGTAAATTGACGAGGCACCAGTACTGACCTCCGAGATCCTTTGTTCAAACTCCAATTTGAATTTCGTTGAAAATCTACTCAAAATTAATGTCGTTGAATAAAACACCGGCATCTGAATTGAGATCGAACCTTTGAGCGCGGCAAGTCATTAATTGGCTCTTGAGTCAATTTGGCTGAGAAAGCACCACATACCCAGGTATGGAATAGTGAAGGTAGTCCTCTACGCTCATCGCGGCAGGCTCGTCTGGTTGACCAGCCACCGAATTGGTCTCGGCCGCACTGACGTTGTCGGCTTGTCCCTCTCCATCTCCGACTGGTTGTATGCGGCTGCAGTCGAACAAGCGACATGCCAACTCGGCTCCCCAATGGTCGTTTCTCAGCTCTGACAGGGCCATAAGACACAGTTCGAGGTTATGCTTTCCGAGGCGATGTATGGACGAATCCAAAGACCTCGCTTGCAATAGGTGGAACTGCATGGCCGGGATCAGCATGGATATGCTGCACCGAGCGTCAGCGAGGATCATGACGGGAATGAACGGGATGGCCTGGGCACATCTCACATCATTGGCATCATGCGTCGGACAAGACCCATGAGGAGCATTTCTTGCAGAACCGCATTCAGGTTGGACGCGGCAGTAACGGTCTTTTTGACGGCCGGGTTTTGGAGCAGTTTGGAGATTGGGACCCTTTCACGCAGCGCAGCCTTGAATACTTGCTTCTGATAAGTCAACACAATGAGAGCCCTGAAATGAGTCTTATTAACAAAAAGATGACAAACGAATGGCCAAGAGCGCGGCTTGGGTGGCATCATACTCGTGCACGATTTTGACCTCGAGCGTGACGAGCGACTGAGGCTCGCTCGCCGCAGGTCGGCTAGCATGTGCTGGCTCTGATGCAGCCATGATTTGCTTCTCCATGAGGCTGCAACTGCCTGGACTGTCATCAACTTGAGAGGCGCGAGTGTGAATGATGTGTCCAAGGACGACGGACAGCCGTACCCATCTCGTCCAGAGGCCTGCCAACTCGGCTGGAGCGAACGGCAGGTATTTCGACATCAGTCCTTTCGGCACGGCCTCGAGCTCAGCCTGGAACAGTCTCTCGTCTGGCTGCGACGCGTCAAAATCATCCAATCTGATCCTCATCGGACGGCTGCGAATGAGGGCCAGGAATCGGTCTCGAACGATGCAGCTCCACCAGATACGGTGACAGAGGCTCTGTTTCGCCCGAGGCATTGTGCGGGACCACGACGTAGCTTGACCGCTGGATTGATGTATGTGAAGATTCAGGCAGGTTGAAATAGCTATGCCGAGCCAGTGCCAGTCATCAAACTGATCCTGGGGGTTCATGACGCCGAATCCCAGAATTGTCACAGACTGCAACACAACAACCGCATCATCTTCGCGTCCGTGGTCGAACAAGATCTATGCCCCCGGTCAGCCAAAAAGGCTGGAACCACGTTGTTCGACTGATGACTTGCCTTGGCACGCTCAAAAAACTGCTGCTTCATGGCCGTCCTTGACTGGAATCCAGAAGACGACACAACAGCGGCACCAATATGCTGAAACTACCGTGAGTATTTGACAAGCTGGGTTTTTAAACATCCTGCGTCACGGACTCACATTCGCTGCTGCCGTGAAGATGCTCCACAGAAGCAACTTGCTGAGCGCATCACATCCGTGAAGGCTGTACGTCTCGAGGTATTGTTTGGCATCTACAACAGGCACAAGGGGGAAGACATTGTGGAAGAAGGAAACAATGAGCTGCTCGCACAGATCGAGACTTGGGAGAACAAAGACTCCTTTGGCATCGAGAAAGGTAGTCTCTGCGTCAGTCGGCGCCGGACGGGGGACGGTTGGCAGTAGGAACCGGGCGGCGGGAATATCCGGACGAGTATGTGAATGCTTTGATACGGCGGTTCCTGGTTCTCGAGTCAGAATTTGGCTGATCGATCCCGGGGACTGGCGGGCGGTCAAGGATCCATGCCTGAGTAGAAATGGCTCTCCTTGCCCTTGCCGAGAGCGTCGTAGAAATCCAAGCCCGCTGGCTCGCCGTTTCCTTCACTGCTGGACGCCCTCTCGTCTGAGCCAGTGCCATGACCTTGAGGTTCCGGCAGCGACGAGTACGAGTTCCCGTCGCTTTCGGCCCGAGACGTGCTCAGTGTCGTCGCGTTGCTGGCCTTTGTTCGCCTCCTGCAGCCGTGTGCCGTTAGCAGCCCAATCCCTTCACGCAGGCATTTGCATGCGTGTACATATGTGTGTACATATGTATGTGTTGTACTACTATGTAGGTACGCATGTACGCTACCGTGCTGACCTTTTCCGAGGCACCACTTCACACTCGCTCTCGTTGGCAGCGCAGTTGCCGCACGGCTGGCCAATCACAGCCACGTCGCACCGCACCTTGCGCGAGTTGCAAGCTCGACACGCCACGGCTGCCCTGCGTTTTTTGGGCGTAGAGGGCAGCATATCCGTCCCAAGATTCATTTGTGATCCCGTTTGGAATCATCTGCCAAGTCAAGCAATCGGTTGCCGCGATCTCGGCTTTGGTCTCTGGGTCTGGACTGATGCGCCCGGAACCCTCGGCACTCAGGGTAGCGTCGGTCCAAGGGGCTACACCGGAGCACTAGCACAGGCATTCATGCAGCGGATCCACACAATGTTGGCGGCAGTAAAGCACATATTTGCTCGGCGACGGCAAAAATTCGGCACACTCTTCGGCAGCTGGCACGTCACGACTGTTACTACGAATTTTGCTTGCTATCCAACAGAAACGGAGACATTGCTCTGATCCGGACTTTGGCAACAGCTCGTTTGAGTGAGCATACCATCTCAACAACCGCTAGCCCCAATCTCGCCCAGGAAAGAATCAATGATGCCATTGATCAAGACTGGATTCTCCCTCGATGCCAAGTGAGCAACGCCGGGAGCCACGACGAATTTCGACGTCGGAATCGCGTCAGCCATCTTCTTGCACGTTGCGACAGGGAATTGACGGTCCTCGGCCCCCGCAATCACCAATACAGGAACCTCCCTGATCGTGTTCAAGGTCCGGTGATTGTCGGTCCGTCCCAGTAGAATGGCCCGCAGGGCCCAGGCAATCGACTTGGGGTCTTCGTTTGCCACGACGCCGCAGTAGGCCAAGAACTCGTGATTCCCGGCTTCGGCAGACTCGCCTGCGAATGCGGAGCGCGCCACGGCCACCCACCAGTCGGGGACCTTCTCGTTGAGCATCAGCGCCTCGGTGCGAATAGTCATCATGATGGATTCCGGCGTCGTGGGGAGCGATGCTGTGCCGTTGATGACTAGCGTGCCCAGCAGACGGTCCGGGAAGTAGGCAGGCAACACGGCAGCGAGCATCGCTCCCCAAGAGTTCCCACCAAACACGCACTTGTCGATGTGGAGCGCGTCGAGAATGTCAATCACGACCTGGGCGCAGTCGTGAAGATCAATGTACTTGCGCAGGGGGTCCGACTTGTTGATGCCCGGGCTGTCGATGAGCACCACCCGGTGCGTGTGACGGAAGTACTCGTATTGGTAACTCCACATTGAGCCTCGCATCATGAGACTGGGCCAAAAGACCATGGCTGGACCATTAGATTTGCCGCCAACTGTCACGTTGATCATGCCGAGATGAGTGCGAATGAGCTGCTCTGTGGTTCCCGTCATCTCCGGGTTCCACAGACGCTGCAGTTGCTGCGCAGTAAACTCTGTTCCGACCTGTTTCAACTGTGTTGGTCGAATAGACAGTGACTTGATGAAAACGCCCGCATCACTTACGAGATCTGGCTTTGGGAGTAAGAAATCCGTCGCCAGTTGCTGGAGCAGTGCCTTGATGCCAAGCGCGTGAGGAACGGCCATGGTGACGAGTGTGCAAGGTCTGAAAGACAGTGATACTTTGAGAATCTGGGATCAATTAATCTGAAATCTTCAGATGCTGATGTTGCGATTCATCACATTTCCAACGAGCAAGCCAGCACATATTTATACCAACCATCTAGCCCATCCGTGTACGGCTTTGATCAGTCGGTTGATCAGTCGGTTGATCAGTCGGCTCAGGATGATCCAGTCAGTTAAATACGGCTCTTCGGTTGCAATCATGCCGAAGAATCGGACGGCGGGTCGGTTCTCCGGTTCTTCGGCTACACGGTACTTCGGCTAGCTCATTAGCAACAAGCTAAACTCGGCCAAGAAGGATCAACTAGCACCAGCCCAACAGTCGGTACTTGGGGCGTCATGACGCTAAACAATGAGAATGAAAACTGCCCTCGCCAGCCGACCTTGGGCAGAATGAATTGTATATATAGCCCGGTTCCTCTTGACTTCTCCGAGCTCATCATGTTTCTCTTCATAACAGGAGAAAACTCGTTTTGGAAGAAGACACTTTCAGTACACGAATCTTCATCTCACCCCTGCAACTCGCTTTCCTCTCAACTTGACCGCCATGGCAACCATGAAAGCATTGGTCGCAGACGGGGCTGGAAGTGCCACAGTCAAACATGTACAAAATCATCCTGTGCGCGACACCTTTGTCAAGATCAAGGTGCACGCCGTGGCACTCAACCCCACAGACTACAAGCATGTCTTCACTTACACCACCGGCGGTGAAATTGTGGGCTGCGACGTGGCCGGCACAGTTGAAGCCGTTGGTTCAAACGTGCAGACAAAGGTGAATATCTTTCTGCCAGTATCCGCTCCGAGCTGCAAAGTGTGAAGAAGGTGTTGCTGATATGTTTCATGTTCAGGTCAAAGTTGGAGACAGAATCGCCGGCCTCGTCCACGGCTGCAACTCGTACTCACCTCGTGACGGAGGTTTTGCCGAGTACGCCGAGATCAAGGATGGGATCTTTGCACAGCTTCCCGACGACTGGACCTGGGAGCAAGGCGCGACGCTGGGCGCGGGAGTGACAACAGCAGCACAGGGCTTGTTCCAGTCACTGCAGCTGCCGCTCCCGCTCCAGGGCTCCGACGGCACGACGAGAGACGTCTCGGTACTCATCTACAGTGGCGGCACGGCCACTGGCTGTCTGGCCATCCAATTCGCACACATGGCCGGCCTGCGCGTCATCACGACAGCCTCGCCTCACCAGTTCGACCGTCTGAGGAAGCTCGGCGCGAGGGCCTGCTACGACTATCATGAGGCGAATGTCGGGAGCAGGATCCGACAAGATACAGGAGATGAGCTGATGTATGCCTTTGACATCATCACCAACGAGAGCAGCATGAGCATCTGCGCCGATGCCCTGGCCAGCCGGGCGCGGGACAACCAGCAACCGCAATGCACTCTGCTGCTTCCGGGCAAGACGTTTCCCAGGTAGGTCGGGGACCGAGGCAGCTGGGAAGCCCTATTCGATGCTGGTTCGCTCACGAATCGCGGCTTGCGCTAACGAACCATATCGTTGCAGGGACGATGTGAAAATAGGGCTCACGTCCGGCTACAGCGTCATGGGCGAGAAATCAATCAAGTACGGCAAGGTGGCCGAGGCAGAACCTGCCGACTACGAGTTTGGGACCATGTTCTGGGCTCTTGCCAGCACGCTCATCAGCGAGGGGAGACTTGTGCCACATGACGTCTCGGTGCGGCCGGGGGGGCTGGAGGGAGTCGTGTCGGGGCTGCAGGACCTTCGTGACGGCAAGGTGAAGGGGCACAAGCTCGTTTTCAAGCTGTGATGGGCTCGGGGAATGTTTCTTGAAGGCCAGATTGCTTGTGATTTTTACTCGGCCAGTCCGGGGCAGCCTTTTTTTTTTTTTTTTTGCTGTGGCTTCTCGTGTACATTTCCATGTCGAAGCAAAAATTTAGACGGCCAAATCCCCTGCGAGCCTTTCCCGAAAGCGCGCATCTTTGACCCAAACGATGAACTGAGGCACGCCACGCAGCGGGAATAAAAAAGGGACAACCTCACGCAGCTCATCGTTTCGTAAGAACCGAGTCCAAGTGCACAATGTAGCAAGCTCATAAGCCACTCGTGAACATACCGTCTCGAATAGCCAAGGATCCTATCTCATTTCTGCTCTGCAAACTTTCAATTCATCTTACAACGATACTCTTGAGGTGGAAAATGAAGAAGAAAAAAGCATTGCGCATCTCTGGCTCCTGACAGTCCGCCGTCAAAAGCGCGCAGATTACATCTAGCCCCCCCTTCCTCCCTCAGATGCTCGTCCGTTCAGGGAAGAATATTAATGACCCAGTTAGTAATGAGTTTCTGCTCGTGCTTTCCATTGCCTACACAAGCATTTCACTTCCGACTTTCAGTTTGCTCGGCTGTCGATATGAGCTTGAAATGTCATCATTTTCCATCAATTCGATGTAAGCCACGTCCTCCGTGACAGGACGCCCGAGGCAAGGGGATGGAGCAGGCAAGGACTCTGCGACACGCCATACTTTGTTCAAAAAAAAAACGTTCCTTTTGCAGCAAAGCAGTGCCAGGACGGACAAAGCAAGCATGTGGAGTGCGAAACGGAGCACAGACAGCGTTTCTTTGTGATTGAATAGAGTGCTCGGTGTGATTGAATAAAGTGCTCATATCCGGGGTTTACACCATTTATCCGTCGATATGTCATTTAACGTCCTGAATCTCACACTAGCTTCTCGTTCTCTAAGCGAGCAGGCGATTGACTTGCCTCACAGCTTGACGCTGGAAACAGAACAACGGGGAACTTGTTTTGGGTAAGATGCGAATCTAGTTGGTTACAGAAGCAAAGTCCGAAGAATAGAGTACCGATTGGCCACTTGGGCCGATATTGCCTTGCACTCGGAATCTAGAAACAGCGATTCCATACCATGTCGAACCGGCCAGGCCCTGATGAGCAATCTCGCGTTCCGAACAGAGCCCATTAATGGACTCGGACTGGCAGAAATCTCGTCAACCCCGGATAAGCGGTCCAATTGGAGAAGAGAGGGCAATTCTGGGCCAGCCGTGCTCCTCGCAGCCCTAATCTCAGATTCCGCACAGACGGACAAGACAGACAGGCAGACAGACAGACAGACAGACAGGAGTTTCAAGGCAGCCAGCACAGCAAGCCACAGGCAATTCTAGCCTCTTGCCGACCGGAAAAAAGAACAAAGAGACTGTTTCACGAAACTTGGATGCAGCGTTTGGGGTTGCCCAACGTGCAGGGTGAAGACGCGACGCCAGGAAATAGGCTCGAAACATGGCATCATCACCTGACGGCCCTGACGGCCCCCTCCCCTCCCCCACGTCTGTGCGCTTTTTGACAGCTGGCGATGGATGGCTGCCAGGCACGTGAGCGCCACATTTGGATGGCACATGGCGAGACGTGGGGTAAAAGAGATGTACGTACGTACGTACTGGTGGCATTTACCGAGACTCATGACTTGTTCAAAAAGATGTGTGTGTTGGAGTGATTGGCGACCTTCCGTCACTTCTTCCCAAAACAGGCAATGTTCTCTGGCGCCGGCTTTACCGATCTTTTTAACCTGAGCCACGCCGCGTTGGACAGCCACCTTCGTCGCGGTGGAGGTGCCTGTCCATCGCATCAGGGCAGAGCAGATCAGGATCAGGGCGCAGGGGTCATGCTCTGAAGGGAAACGCGTTGACGACAACCCATCGTGCAGACCTCGGGAAGTACATACGACAGATAGCATGTGCCGAGCATCTGGGGAGGGGAGCAGAGGAACGTACCGCGGCTAGTCGAGCGCAGACTAAACTGAAAACGCTGCTGGTTGTGAGCAGACTTGCCCAGGAACGTCCCTAGGAACGTGCCCGACCTGACAGGGATCCATGTCGGATACTTGTTGCTGGCTTCTTCTTCTCTCCCCCTCCAACTCATATCAGAAATAGATGAGGCCTGGGCACGCCAAGGACAGGCGGATGGCCTGATCCCTTCCATCTTGTTGAGAGCTGCTTAACCAAACTGTGGCACTGCGTCGGCACCTGCAGGCGCATCCGCAGGCGCATCCGCAGGCGCAGGACGCATTCACAGGCCATAAATTTCCTTGGGCTGACTTGGCAGACCAACTCGAGGCGGTGTGCATTCCCGGGGGGGGGGGAGCAGTCGGTGTCTTGTTTCCTTTAAATTTTT
>JMQE01001421.1:0-21277 GCA_000731825.1 Hypocrella siamensis | reverse complement strand
AAGGTTCGCACAGCGCAGTACAAAAAGCAGCGATTTTTCCACGAGCAACTCTTTCTTGTTCCTCTCTCTTCCACGGTCGCAAGCCAACAGCCAACACAAGACACGCCTTGCATCGTCTGCAATTGCAAGCACCTGTCACAATCACAACCTGTCAATGCAAACCATTTAGAATTTAATATGATGTGTTTTAAGATATAGTCTGTTAATATAAAGCCTTTTAACCTTATACCTAAGAGGGATTAATTTTATTTATAATTTAATATTTTATATATTAAATTATAATTATAAAAAAACTTTAAAATAAATAAATAAATAATAAATATAATTATATTATATTATATTATATTTAATACTTTATTAAAAAGTTAAGATTATAATAAAAAAATACTTTAATTATTAAAAATTAAAGAATTAATACTTAAAATATAATATTTTATATAATAAATAATATAAAGTTTTTAAGATTATAAAAATAAAAAAATAGCTAAAATAAAACCCTATTAAGATTATAATAATAATAAAGTAAATTTATTAATAGGCTAAATTTTTTATTAATAGCTAATTTAATAGCTATTATTAAGAATTTAAAGGCATTAATTATAAGAAAAAATAGTTAGTTTAATTAATATAATTATTTTAAGTAAAAATTAAAAAAATTATATTTTTAAGTAAATTAAGCCAAGTATATAAAAGCCTAATTATATTAAGCTTTAAATTAATTAAATTAATTATATAAAGATATTTAATATATTAAGGATTATTAAGGCTATTATAATATTTATATATTTTATATAGGAGAATAAATATAAAAGTGGTCTAGTTTAAAACGGGAAGGTAGTGTATATTAGCCTAAAAATAGCCCTGATAGCGATTTGAAGCAGCCCCATTAGCAATACTTATATTCCGGGACTAATCTATCTCTTTCTGGATAAAGTAAGGTGCCTAGTACGCATGTCATGGCATCCTCCTAAATCCAGAATAATTCCAGAGAACAGCACTTTTTGCGGCTTAATAAGCCGCCATAAATCTAGCTTAATGGCCCCTTTCATGCAGAATCCTCATCAAGTCTTTGATTTGAAGCTTTGCATTTTGCATGCTTGTTCCTACAAAGTCATCAACAAACTCTACAGCGACCATCGACCATTAGGCAATAGCGTCTGAGCACAAAAAAGCAACCAAGGAGAAACAGAGAGCAGCGCGTGGTAAACAAGACATTGCCTTTTCTAGTATGCTTCTTAGGCGTACCACCCGTCCAGGTGGGTGCTTCTTACACGCAAGGACCGCCTAACTTATTCTCTTTCTCCTTATCCTCCTGCGGGCGGAGCTGGCTCTGAACGGAGGTCCGCTTAAGCGTCGTGCCTTTTCTACCGCGAGCAACGAGCTCTGAGAGACGTACGATGCAATGCAGATCGTATGGAATAGCACAGGCAGGGGCTGACGCTAGACCTAGGACTTACATGTAAGCGCGAGCCACTATCCTTCTCAGAGGTCGATTGTGTGATCAGAAGGCATCCGGATGGTCCTTTGCTAGATAGCAGCGTGGGCGATAGAATGCGCGGACTAGACTAGGACTGCCCTATTCGCTGGACCGCAGCTGCGAAATAGGAGGATGGCAACGGTTAGTTGATGCCTGTTTGTCTTGTTCTTTTGTTGGGGAATACTTCCAAGACTGGCAGCCTCTCAGCGGCTACTTCTTTGAGATGACAACAAGCGCGGCGATCGTTTCCAGGCCCCGGATCCACTCATGGCCATGAGCATACTGATGAACACTGCGAACTGCTCTGTCGAAAATGGATGTTGATTAGTTATTCAACATGAAAGAACATGAAGCACATCCGTCTTGCCATTGCCCTCCTTTTCTTCTTCTTTTTTTTTTCTTCCTTTTCCCCCCCATCGCCAACGTCACCGCTTTGCTCCAGCAACATCTCGCCGCCCGAGAGGCGGAACGTGGCGCCTCGTCCCTCCCGCCCACAGCAGGAAGGGTGGGTGCTCTGAGGGAGCCAGGAGCATAAACGACGACTTATGGCCTAGGGATCCGTCGGTTCGGGAATAGAGTGACGTTGGAATGCAAACCCATGGGACAGACGACTTTGGACGAGACAAGGCCAGACCTCACATGAGACAAAAGGTGCATCCACGTCATAGCATTCATCTCTTCTCTCCGTCATGCCGCCTAGCAAAATCAAGCAGCAAGCCCACTCCTCTCAACAGCGCATCTACAAACAGCAGCGCCCAACCAAACAGTGCGCGCAGTCTACACCCATCTGCCTATCCAAGTCTCCTCCTCCACACACACTTGTCTTGCCACGAGGTGTTGTGCTCGTCGTGGCGTCCGACGTCTTTTTTCTTTAACCCCTCAGCGTAATCTCGCCCTCCTTCAAGTACTTGCCCGCGACGAGGCACCACCCAGCCGTCAGTGCTTCCTTATTGTCAACCATTGCCTCACACTTGGTCCAGCCCTCCTTGCATCGATCGGTGTGCCACCAGTCGTTTTCTCCGCACCACTGTTCTGCTTGTTCTTTGGACGAAATCTCCTTCGCCAACTTGTCCCAGTAGTTGAGTGTCTCTGTTTCCACCTGGACGCGGTCCTTGATGATCTGTTCGCGGGTCTTGGGGGGTCTGTAGAACGGATCGTTCTTGTTGGGCTCTTCCTTTTTGGGAGGAGCGGGGAGAGTCGGTTTGATTCCCTCCTTGTCCAAGAAGGTGAAGGTACACTTGGCGACGCGGTTCGTGTCCTTGTCAGGTGCGTTGAGGCAGTGGTTCACAACTTCGCCGCAGCGAAGCTTGTCCTCGAACCGGAAACACACGTCATTCTTGATAGATTCGTTGACCTGGTCGCCTCGTGTTTGCGTAACCTTGCGAATGCTGTCATAGGTGCATTGGTCCACATTGTTGGGCGCCGTGTTTTGGCAGATGCGGAATTTGTTCTGGCATTCCTGGGCTGCAATGGCGCGGCCCACGACGGCATCGGCCGAGGAGCAAAAGTTTTGGGCCAGCGTGTTGTCACCAGACGGCGCCGGCGCCGGCGCCGCAGAAGCAAGGCTCGTGGCGAGAGCGAGGACGAGTGCGTACTTCATGCTAGGCATCGTGAAGAGATAAAGACAGGTAAAACCAGCAAAGAGAAATAAATTATGTTCAAGTTTGTTGTTTGGCGTAAGGAATGATGGGCAATCAAGGTGGTGGTGATGGGCAGTGTGAACAAGAGGCGATTCGACCGTCGTATTTATATTGAGCAAGCGACGACTCCTCCTCATCTGCTTCGCGGCGGGCAGCCATCTTGGTAACTTTGTAATCCGTGCTGCGATGCCATCCCTTGCGAGGTTGCACTGACTCAATTCGTCTGAGGAAAGCCCAAGTGCTGGTACGGCAAGCATGACCGGCCCGCAGCCGCGTGTCCTTGGGCCATGTTCCGAGTCATTTCATCTGGTAGGCATATCCATCCAAGAACAATCTCGGAATCACTTCCGAGGCACTCCCATCACAGCGTTACGTAGCTCTCGCACAATGAAGCCGCTGTAAGAAAAAAGGTCCCTCGACGCATCTAGGGGCTGCGCCTCGGCGACCGCATGACGTCGGTTAATTAATTAAATGTTTGTTAAGCACCGCACCACCGACGTACGTCATGGGTCCAGTCCCAGGGCTTGTCCGAGTCATTCAATACAGACTTGGGACCGCGTCCAAGGCAGTGCACACCGAGCACCCATTAATCAGCATCAACGACTTACATCGGCACGAGTCACGGTTTATCCCGCATTTCGTACCGCCTTGGGCATGCCAACGTCGGTGAGGTGGGCGCCACGCTGTCTCATAGACATGCAAGGGGGTTTTTTTTCCAGCTTCATCTTAGCCTCGACGTAAGCAATCTGGATGTCTTATTTGCAGGCACGAGTTCTATGCAGACCAGGTGTGTGTGTGTGCACTGCCATGAGCGTAAAAGCGCATACATCGTTTACATCCCTCGTTAGGGCGCGCGCAATCGCAGTGTACGTACTAATTACACACAAGAATCTGATTTGCGCTCATGACTAACTCTTGGCAGTGCATGGCAAGGATGATGCGCCTATCAGTGCCCGTAGTGCACAACACGAGTTGGTTGCGCGGAATTTGCACGCGACATGGAGAAGGCCCTTCTCAATACCAGTGCCCACATCAGTGCCGCTTTCAAGTAGTCTTATATCTTTGGTGCTGAATTCTCCTGGGTCCTCACTGGTGACGCCATTTATATGATGTTGTGCTAACACTTTGTTCGCGCACCATAAGGATCTTTTGGTAGTATTTGCCTCTCGCTTCTTTACCTTTTGTCCTCTTCTGACCGATCGCCTGGATGACCACAGGATGGCGCATACGCACTGCTCGCAAATCAGATATCGCCAAGCGTGTAATGAAACGGTTTAATGCACTTACCTTATGCTGGCAAGCTATTTTCGGCACGCCGGCGTTTCGTCACGCGTCCACTTTGCTCACAATGCGCCCCTTGCAGCCGGCTGCTGCGAGAGACGGATCAATGAGCTGTGCTCAATTGCCGTCAGTAGTTGGAACAAGTCATCCACTCTCTGCTTGCTGTGCTTGCTTGGATCTCTTGTATCCATGTCGTTGACAGTGTTGCAAGGAATTGCACACACACGCAAAGCATGGCTCCTGCTCGAGCAGGAGACAGTCACTGCGCTCCGATGTACACACACTGACCTGCTCCAGATGTCCCTACTGGCAAATTGCCCTCTTGGAGCGAGTGCGGAGCTTCGGCATCTAGCACTGACTGCATCATGACATATGCTCGATAAGTCGAGAAGCTACGACGCGGACTCGGATTAATTCGGATCCTCATCGCGTACACACATTTTCGACCGGCCATGCTTGGGCTTTCTTTGCTATCCACCGCTTTACCAGTTCATCGAAGCTAGGTCGCGCCCTCAAATTAAGTCTTTAACTAGCTTTTAAACTTGAGACTACCTAATAAAGTAAAAATAAATAACATCTCCTATTAGGCTCTCTTCTAAGTCTTTTTTTATGCATTAAGCCGCCTTTTTTGAAGATAAGACGTTATATATACTTCAAAACAAAACTGAATTAGCGAGCTCCTGCAGACATAGCAACAGCGATAATGAACACTGTGTCTCGAATAAAGTGAGTCTGTAAAAAAAAAAGCGCTTCTTAGCTTCGCTATCTCTTTTCACAAGAACATATTACTTACTGCTAGGAGATTTGTAATGATCTGGCAAAGGTCCGCTAAGGCACCTTTAAATTTTTGGGCAAGCCACCGCGAGCTTTTCATCACATGAGGCCCGATTGGAGCATTGATCAAATTAAGAGATGAGTATTTCTTTGCGTTTTCCCTCCTGTCACGGCCATGTCTCGCAACCAATTGCGTAGCTTTTGAAAAGCTCGTTTGGTCTTGATAGGTGCAGCTGCCTCGCCTTTTTGAGACAATTTGCTCCGAACGAATCGAATTATTAATTCATTCTGGCTAGCTTGTGCCCACTACAAAACAGAGCGGCTATCTAGACTTTTGGCATTAATATCAGCTCCTCTGTCAATAAGCATGCGAAACAGTTCCAAATGTCCCATTCCCGCTGCTATGTGAAGGGGCGTTGCTTCTGATTTCATGTTTTGACTGAGGCGACTTCCGGGACTAAATTTGGCGTTGGAAGTAGCTACTAGCTTTTGGTGTAGACTAGCTTCATTTTCAAGAAGCAATTCTGCTAATGCATTGTGTCCAGTCAAGACTGCTAGGTGCAAAGCTGTCACTTCGAGTTGGATTCTGATCTCGAAGTGTCCCTGCTAGTGTGGCCAGATGAAGTGCAGAGGGCATGGCCTGCCATTCCCGACTTAAGGCAATATGGAGGTTGTCTTCCGTGTTGTGATCAAACTTGGTCATGGTGCTTAATTGGATCGTAATCGTGTGCCTTCTGTCAATATTAACGCCATTCTGAAGAAACTCTTGTACTCCGTCTTTGAGCCCAGAGGAGGCAGTCAACTGGAACAGATGGATAATTCTGTTCGCAAAATCTCTCTGCTGCCGTGAAACTACAGCTCAATGCGGCTTTGACGTCGGAGTTGCCCTTTTGGTTGACGCAGATGCCTTTTCCTAGGAGCCATATGAGTTTTTGAGGTTCATGCAAGATTGTCAAGTCCATCACCGAAAGTCGATGATGCATGCTGAAATCTGCACCGATTGTGCTGATCCCCTCAGCATCGGCGCCTTCATGCCGAAGCAAAGTAAAGACATCTTCATTCTTGAAAAGCAAGGCGAGATGGGAAGGCGGGAGAGAAATGATGATATTCCAGGCCCTGATTTCACAGGTCTGATTGATGTCAACACCGGTGCTGAGCAATTCTCTGTTCCCGTCAACGGAGCCAAAGACGACTGCCAGGTGTAACAAGGTGAACTTGACGAGTACCTTCCCAATTTTTACTTGGCAACTTTCGACAGGTCCAGCTCCTTGAGTCAAAGCCATTGGGTTTGGTAAGGTCGCGTTGATAAAATGCTCACCGATATTGATGTTGAAATTCTTCTTGATACCAGCGCCTTTGTTGAGAAACAGCGAAACCAAGGCATTGTGTCCGCGAAAAGCGGCCAGATATAGTGGTGTCAGATGGAAACTTGCAGTACCAATTCTAAGCACACAAGGCTCATCAACATGAGCCCCTTGATCTAGTAAGGTTGTGACAATTGATTCACAGATGGCGTGCAGTTTAACGAGCGTAAATTCGGCATCTATCACCAGTTCCTCGATTGAATCGATGAGGAGAAGATCAATGATTTCTTTGTAGCCCCGAAAAGCTGCTAGATGCAAGGCATTAATGTGAATACGCCTCTCCCCTTTGGCAAAAATTCGGAAATTTGCGTTGAGATCAGGTTTAAACTCAAACAGAGTTCGAATCATCTGCTTCTTGTTCAAGATCACAGCTGCTTGTAGTAACGTAAGCTCAGAGTAGATTGAGCCGTGAATTGCGGCTACGGCGGTCTCTGAGGTACTGAAACGATGCGCAAGAAGCTCTCTTACTACTCCTACGTTTCCTGACAGTAGAGCAAAATGCACTGGTTTCAGTTCAACCTGTACATTGCCAAAAGTAATTCGTCGACTCTCGTAAGCACATGATCCATGGTTCAAAAGTCTTTGAATAGCGAGGGTGTCACCGATTGCCGCAGCGAGTTGTAGTGACGTCAATTGAGCGTGAAGATGATCGTCGACTGTCACCTCCAAAACCCTTCTTGCAGAAGCTCCACGCGTTAGAAACATGGCCAAAATGCTACTGTTCCGGGACATTACCGCCAACTGCACGGGCGACAGTTGGGCACGTAAACAGCTAATTTCGATTTCGCACTTTGCGTGAATATCAGCCCCACGATCCAGGAGGAGGCGGACCACGTTCGCTTTGCCATTCATGGCACCCAGATGCAATGCAGTCAATCGCGAGTATAGTCTCGGAACTTCCCGACTCTCAAACAGAACAGAGTAATAAAGTGGTGCAATCTTTGGTCGCATTTCCTTGCTGAAGTCGTAAAAGAAATGACTCCAGGACCTGAATTGCTCCCCAGAGCAGAAGTAATTAAGGGGACTCATACTTGCCTGCGCAGCGAGCTGATTGGCGACTTCTGATCTCGTTCCTGCTGCATTGACGTCCGCACCACGGTCCAAAAGTAATTTCACCACTTGTTCGTGACCATAGAAGGAGGCAGATTGCAAAGCGTCTCCCAAATCGTTGCCTTGAAACCCCTTGAAGGTCTCATATTGGAGCAGGAGTTTCACTGCCTGCACGTGTCCTCCGGACGTTGCCTTTCGAAGCGCATCAACTCTGCCCGCACCCCCTCCATGATCTAAAAGAAGCCTTGCAGCTTTTTCTTGACCATGTTGGCAGGCGATGAAAAGGACTTCGCCATACAATCTGTGCGAATTGGTTCCATCGACTCCTTTGTCGAGTAATATAGATAACACATCTTCGTCTCCCTGACAAATAGCCCAATAAAGCGGCGACAAGTCTAGATCATCAAGATCTGGATCATCCCCAGTGAAAACTATCTCATCTGCGTCTCTTAGCAGATCCTTCAGAATCACACCAAGTCCTAGCGCCGATGCCAGAAAGACATCATGGCTACTGTGGATTTTGTGGAGCAATGAGAGAGGATTCCTCAGTCGGCGGATCCCCAAGTACTCCTCGCAAACGTTTGCCCAACAGTCAGTTGTCTTGCTGCACCGATCACAAATGATAGGATTTTGCGGGCCTCTGCAATATTCTGACTTCTGTGTAATATCTTCTCGTAGGCTTCATGCACGGAGGCAGGAAGCTCATTGATTATGTCGCTGAGTCTTTCGGATGTCGTCTGTAGGGACTTCCTAATTTCCTCCAGCGTTAGATGAAGCCAGAGATATGTCCGGTGTTTCATGCCAAGAAGCTTTTGTTGGAGATGCGCAGTTACATCATTGTCGAGGTTCAGTATTTTTTTAAGCGATACGATCTCTGATTCTATCACAATATTAATTTCTTGACTGATCTGATCGCCTTCTTCTTCACCGCTTAGATGGATATGAGGCATTTCCTCGATTAGATCCATGAATCGCTGGCTGACAGAAGCATAGGGCCGGGTTGCAATTAAAAATTTGACGGCATGTCCTTTTTCTTGGGTGGCGGAATGGCTGACGTGGTCCATGAAGAACGAACTTAATTTAGAAATGAGTTGCTCCATATGTTCGTGCTTGCATTCGTCAAGAGCGTCAAATAAAATAATAGTCTGACCAGAACCTGGATCAGACAATGCTGTGATGAGAAGATCCCAGAGTGAATCAAACTCTCGAAACAGCGACATGCCGTGTGTGTCTCGCACTTTGACAGCGTGTTTCAGGAGGTGAGGTTTTTGATGGAAAAGTTGGTGCACACTGTCTTTGAAAAAGAAGTGACAAGTGAACCACGATGATTCGCGAAGCTCAAAGTCGACGAGATGTTTACACAGGACTGATTTTCCGCAGCCCGGATCTGCAGATACCCAAAGGATATCGTCTGATTTATTTTCTCTCCATCTATGGTATCTTGGGTGATTAAGAAACCAGAGGCAGGTTCCTTCCACTGGTTCAGGACTTCGATTCTTGAATCGCATGTAATCGGAAGTCTTGAACGACTGATGGCATTCTCGCTCGTGCATAGTGGTCGCTTCATCCATCGCTCTGTGCACGATTTTGTCGAACCCAAAGATATTTTCTACAACGATGTCAGATTCTTCTGACACCTTCTGTGAGATTTCAGGGGTCATCAATGACTCATACCGTTCTCAAACTTCGTTCCTGGCCTCTGAGCTTCCTCTGCTTTCACAACTTGGAGCAGGAACTTTGCGTACGCCGCAGCTGTAATTGCTGCATATCCATGCCAGTCATCATTCTTGTGTGAGTCAGAATAGTCAGAAATGCCACGGATGACAAGACATGGGTTGCTGTTCATGAGGCCAGCAGCCTCCATTTCGAAACAAAGGACATTGAGTTTTGGATCGTTAGCGTACTTGTCCCGTTCCTTTGCGTTCTTCATCACAGAGTTGCCCGACGCAATTGTGCCGTAGTGTACGGTGATTCGACGAAGGCTCTGGCGCTCTTGGCGTCGTTTCAACTTTTCTTCGCCACATTGACAGCGTTCTTGGGGTTCATGCTGATGATTTGATAGATAAAGCCGATCAGTTCCAGGGCGAGGACATTGCATCCTCTGCTGAGCCGTTTCAACAAATTCAGCCATCATGTCGGGCTTCTCCAAGTCATTATACTGCCGTTTCACCTCGGGAAGAGCGCTTAGAAGGAACTGCGGCGGGCTGTTCGTATGTCCGCTTCCAACAAAACCAGTACTCAGCATTTTCCCGAAATCATACTGCACGACTCCCCCAACTCCACTGTTCGGCTCGCTGACGACCACATCACCGAGTCGGATATCTCTCTTATCCGTAGGTGCGCCTCCTCCGATGCCGACTAGTAGGAGGAATCGCAAGCTGTCGAATGATCGGGTCATGTCCCTCACCACGTTGGCAGCCGAGTTCGTTCCCGTGCGCCCAGCTGGTAAGCACAGAATGATGACATTGTGGCCACTGATACTACCAAACGCATAGACGTTGCGGTCTTTCGCGTCGACTCCGACTGGGGGTTCGAATTTAACGTCCAACATCTGGCATGCTGCCTCGTATTCTACTTGGAGAACACAGATCCACCCAACGGTGTACTCGAGCAAAAATGGTTCTCGGGCTTTGCCTTTCAGTCCACGAGTCCGGGGGGCGAGAGTTGATGATACATCTTGAGCTTGCATGATGTGTCAAACCCTCACAGCTTTGGTGGTGGCGCTCCGTGTGTAGAGTACAACGATGGTAGAGATCAAGAGGCCCGTTTCTCCATGACACCTTCTGGCAAGGGGTATGAAAGAGGGGGAATTTTTTCTTACGTGAGCATGGTTATCTAAAACTCATGATAAGCGTTCTGCTTATCGCATATCTGTTCTGCTAGTGAAGTGTGGCCTGCTTTTGCTTTTTAAACATCCGCCTAGGAGAGCAGCGTCCTCCTAAGTGGCTACAAGAGCAATCGCAATCACAAACGAGGATTAGGAGGAGATGTCATGTTATACTTAAGCTGGAAGCTCGGGTCCTAATGGGCACTGGCCGGCTGAACCTCGGGCCCTGCATACGCAAAAGGCGTGGATAGCTTAACAAAGCTATATATATAGATTTTCCTTTTAGAGGTTTTTTATCTTAGAATTAATACTTACTTATAATAGCTATAAAGCTAGTCTAATATAGGTTAAGTAATGCTTTATAAGCCGTATAATAACCACTAAAGGTAACTCCCTAAAACTAGATCTACCAAGACTATATCCTCTACCTTATAGGTAATATAGGATTAAATATAATTCTTATAATAGCGTATAAGCCAAGTTATTACGTTAATTTAGCCATCAAATAAAATCGCTTGTTTTAGGCCACCTAACACGCTAAGGATTATGTTGGCGGGGATTTTAATTCAGCATTTTAGGGCTGGCTTATATAAGCTTGCTTACCTAAGACCGCGTCCGGACGCCTTACGAGCAAATTGCTGGTGATACTATGACGAGTTAAATTCAGAGTAAACAAAAAGTACGCTGAGAGAAATATGACACTAGCAGAGCATTGCAATATAATATAATACATTTTGTGTTTTTTATATTATATTATATTAAATATAATATAATATAATATAAAAAGTATTTATTCATTTTTTTATTTAATTTTTTAATTTTAAAAATTTATATTTAAATAAATAAATTAAGTATAAAATAAAGCTTAATATAATTTAATAATTAAATTAATTAAAGTTTTTTATAAAGCTATAAAAACCTTATTTTTTTATATAAAAAGTAAATAAAATATAAAAATATAATATAATATATAAAATATAATATAAATATAATATAATACAAGAAAAAGGCTAAAAAATACAATATAATACAATACATCAATGCTCTGGACACTGGCTTACCTTTTGAATCTGTGAGAGCCCCAGCCACCGGGTGATCCCCGGCACGGCGATGCCCTACCTTGCCCTGTAAGAAACGGTGCACAGGCTAGGTGGTGACGAAGCAGCGTATATTAGACCAAGACTAATACTTAAGGAAGAAGGTCCTTCCTTCAG
This sequence comes from Hypocrella siamensis, assembly GCA_000731825.1. NCBI lineage: Eukaryota > Fungi > Ascomycota > Sordariomycetes > Hypocreales > Clavicipitaceae > Hypocrella > Hypocrella siamensis. Next base: position 9,650 of record JMQE01001421.1, on the reverse strand, counting down.
AAAATTCTATGTGCGCTGCCTCTTTTAAACTCTAGCTTAGGGCTCGGGTCCTCGCAGGTCCCACACCGGGATAACCTCGGGCCACGCCTGAGGTTTAAAAGGGGGAATATTAAGGAAGGAATAGCATAAATTATACTTTAGTTACTGCTTAATCGTAGAAGCTCCAAGGCCAGTCCATCACACACAGCCTCTATTTCTAGAAAGACACCCAATGAACTCTACAAACAACCCACCCCAGCGCAGGTTGTGAGACAAGGCACGTTGCTTAGAAGATGAAGAGCTGTTCTCCATTTTTATATGCTTGAACAGTCAGTCTCTCCCAGCCTATTTCAGGACCTTGACAGACCCTTGCAGTGCAACAGCGCCATCGGTTTTGTTGCTCCATCTTGACGACGCGAAACCCAAAACCCTCCCGGTCGATTGAGAACCATGGCGCCTACTCCTGTCCCTCAAGTCCACCAGTTTCCAAACTTCGAAGCAATCATCCACTTAACCTTAAACGCCGATTATCGCCAATGTATATGGTACCTACCCGTCCAAGGGAGGCTGTGCAGGGTTCCTCTCACTCCGGAACATAAACTAGCAAGCAGTCAAAGAGCCAAGGCTCTCTTGGCGTCGCGTCATGGTTCATCAACGCTGCTCGAGGATCTGGCAATGATTGCCGAGAATTCTTGTTGCGCCCGCCATCATCGCAACAAGATGTACGGGAGTGGCATGGCGCGGAAATTGGCTCTTCGGTGGGCTGATGAGCTTGGCCTAACATGTCTCCAGGTTCAGCAGGTTAAGAATGAGCGACAATCTCCGCTAACCCCTAAAACAACATTCACAAAACACTTTGTCTTTGAGGAAGATACAGTGCTATCAATGCTGGCTTCGAACCTTGATGCACCAGCCGCCGAGACCGGATCATTGTACGTTTATACACACGCAAAGTCGACCTTTTCTGGAATGATTAAGATTGGGTATACCAGCCGTAGTATACACTCTCGGCTTGACTACTGGGCCGAGTGTGGTCATGGAACGCCCGTGCTTCTCGGCGCTATTTCTAACGTACGACACCCAGAGCGCGTAGAGTCGCTCGTTCATCTCGAATTAGTGCAATGCTGGTACGCCCAAAGGTGGTGCAAACAACATGAAATGGCCCATATCGAATGGTTCAAGGTTGATGTCGAAAAAGCTATGGGATTAATTAAGCGGTGGTGCCAATGGATGCACGAAGCTAATCCGTATGACCGGCGCGGAATCCTTACATCAGAGTGGGTGGAGTATGTTTCTTTCTTGGTTGAGCATGACAACCCAGTTACATCCAAGGCGTTGGTTCAAATTCCCCAGATTGAGATGGGAAGGCGACCAATTCATGATTTTATTGACGATGAGAGCTTGCGGGGAAGGCGGCGTCTTCTAATTAAGGAGGAGGATGAGTAAACATCATGTGCCTAAGCTTTGCTAGCAACTTATGATAATAAGTGGAAGCTTCCGGGAATAGCCCGTTGTCATGGTTGACTGAGACAGACATATACACGCAGGTGACGTGATGAAAAACCTTGGAGCAGGCCCGACAAACCAGAAACTCGAAATCCAGGCCTACGGTGATGCAAAGGCCCCTAGACGCAAAGGCCACCCTGGAGACGCCATGGTTCGCCGGCTCAACAACCAAGTGGCCTAGCTTCGGCTATAATGGTGTAGCCTAACGGGCTATAGTGAGTGCAGGCATGCAATGCCCCGGTAATATGCCGGGCCCTAGGCTGTTAGGCTAAAAGGGTACGAATTAAATAAGTCACGCATTACTTATTCAACCTATATTATATCGCTGCATGCCTGGCCTACACGCGCGTGCTAATCGCTAGAACTAAGGTTAAGCCTAAGCTTAACTTATAATAATGGGCGCGTTAGACCTAACGCGATGCGCATCGAGAGCCGCCTGTTGTGCCACAGAGCAGAAAGCCATCGTTACCCTGACTGACGGTACACCTGTTCTGGGAGGCGTATCTGCTACCAATAGCACTGCACCATTTCTGGTGTTCATGTACGTCCCTCCTGACCTCTTTCGGAATTCGCACATCATGGCTGTCCTGGCTATCCTTGACATGTGACCAATAATGGGTTGAGTAAGCTGCCGCCTTATTATATCCTTGACTCCCTTTAGTGCGTCCTGAACGAACGTGCCTCGTCACTATTACGAAACTTCCTTCCTGTAGAGTCCTCTCTGAGAACGTTGACTTTGGAATACCTGCCTTGTCTCCATCTATAAAGCAAAACGATATAGACGATGCAAGGTTCTCGGAAATGTAGACACAAAACGGATCGCAGTCAACATGGGGCGTAGTCACGAGTCTAGCGCTTCTATACACGGGATTTGACATTGTGCTCCTTACATGCCCGTGTTTGCCGTACTTAGTTTCTTGCATCAGCTTGACGTAGTGACTGGCGGACCTCTCAAGGCGGCTGCGGATGCCTGATAGTATTTTGTTTGTTTGTCTCCTAATCAGAGCGAGAGAGACTGTGGTGGAAAAAAGACTCCATCAGCAGCCTTGCATATGTGTCCGAAGCACCCGGCAAGTAGAGTACAACCGCCAGCACACTGATGCATACTCTCGACAGTCACTAATTTAACGGGATCTTGCTTGACTGTGCCCTTGACTGCATTTACGCCTGTCACCCTATACCCTCTCTTGACAGGAGCACCTGGGTGAACACGACGCTTGGTAAACGTCTTCTTTAATGCTGGGGATATAGCTTTGTTGGTGTGGGCGCAACGCGTGCTAGGGCCGCATATGACTGTAGGCCCTGCTGCAGAAGCATGTGGTGACGGGGGGTCCAGATATGCGACATGGTCGCTTAAACCAGATCCACGATGAACTGCGAAGCCTGTGGGTCTCACTCAGGTGGTCGAGGTAACATACCAGGCCAGAGTAGCTGACGAAGCCTCAAGAACCATAATATCATGTCCAAACTGTCCCCTGGGGATACATCAAAGATCATGCTGGCGAGGCATACGGAAATGGCAGCAGAGAGGTTCTCCAACGGCTTCTCTGTGCCACGGAGAGTCACACAGCCTAGACGCACTAAGGTGTTCAGGGCGCCTAGGTCGTATCTCAGGTTGAAGCTGCCCAGGAACTCAGATCTCTCCTCACAGGATCCATTCGTTCCACACTACACTTTGCCATATCCACTTGACTGTACAGGCTCAGGTGTCGTGAGTATGGGTATGTATAACAATTCCACATCATACGCTAATATGGTAACTGTTGAGATGAGCAGAAGGCGCGTAGCCATGATGATAGATCTCCTGGCCGTCGACGTGTACGAACCCATGTGCCCGCCGGATCTAGTTATCTAGTATAGAGGCGAGGTTTATAAGATAAAACCACCTTAAAATAGCTTTATAATTATAATAAAAAATATAAGTAAAAATATAAATAATTATAAGGCTTTATTAAATATTAATTCTTTTATAAATAAGTTAATTAATTTTAATATTTTAATATTAATAAAACTTCCTTAAAAATACTTTAAAATATTAAAATATATTAAAAACTTATATTTAAGAGAAAAAAATAAAGTTTATATATACAAAATTTTTTTTATAATAAATAATTATATTAAAATAAAGTTTTAAATTATGAGATACTTTTCCCCACCTTTATAGCACGCTCTCGAGTTAGAGCATCTGGATCACGAAGACAAAGATCCGTCATTGGCCTAGCAGTGATTATTTCCTGGAGAGTCTCGGGCTCACAAATGTCGGCGACTGTCAGGCCATGGTTGAGCCGGATGTCTGCCAGTTTATTGGTGTCAAGCTTGACTAAAACAAAGGTAGGTTCCTCGTCAGTTGTACCATAGGTGCTACCGAACTTTTTTTCTTTGAAGAATCTTCTCATCGCTGTGAGCAATTCGTTTTTCGAATGAAATGTTGCCGTCAGAAAGTTGGGGTCATAAAAGTGCCAGCCAACCACGCCGCTCCTCTTTGTCTTACCAAGCAGCATTGCGTGCATTTCGGTGTGTAATACAAACATGGCGTTGGGTGCTGGCTCCTTCTCAAGCTCCTTGACTGCTTCATCCAGGGACACCTTTCCCCTGATGGTAGACGCTTCGGTTGCGAGATAGCTACCATGAAGGTCCATCAAGCAACTCTTGAGCAGCTCCGCGTTGTGAATATCGGTGGGATTTTGGGAGGAACCAATGCCGACGAGCTTGATAGAAAGCTGTTCAACGGCGAACTCAGACTGCGCCTGCGCAACGGACATGGCACGCACCAAGGGGTAGCACCGACCGCCAAGGTCATAAGGCACGGCATTAAGCAAGATATCCTGCGGTATGGCCGTCACCTTGGCATTCTCCTCGTTAAATATCTTCAGGACTTGCGCTGTTTGGCTCCAAATATCGCTGCGAAACTGTGCATGCCGGCTGATGGCTATTTGATGGATTAATGCTCCAGTCTCTCTGGGCGTTAACCCGCCTCTTTCGAGGAGGTTGATCAATTGGAGAGGTTTCATGCCACTGGAGAAGCCACGTATTGTGACGCTCTCGTACTCATCAAAGCCCCGGGCGACTTCTTCGTCACTTGAGAGGAAAGCCTCTAGCTGGCGATTAGCTAGACGTTCGCCGGCTGTGTTTCCAACCGGAGCCTGGATGCCCACGTTTATTTTGACCACCGACTTGAAGCCATCTTTTTCCTTGAGGAGAAGCCAGAGATACAATATGTCATTCATCTTGGACTCCTCTATAATGGCCTTGGCGAGTTTAAAATCGCCTTCCTTGAGAAGCGCACCAGCATCCAGATAGCTAGTTGCTGCCGGTTGGTGCTCGTTGAATCCATTCTTCTCCAAAACATCCAGTACGTGCTGCAAATATTGAGGAGCAGGATACTTTTCCATAGGAAAAACACCTGGTGTTGGCCAAGTAACGTCGGGATACAATTGACTCGCAATGGCTTGCAAACTTTCGAAATTGGCGTCCCTTTCAGCTTGAAAGGCATTCTTAAGAGTTGAAGGATACGACTGTAGCCTCTTCACCCTTAGACAGCTGCTCTTTGTAACGGTTGGTGGTCCTGTTGACGATGCAGGCTCAATGAAACGAGGCAGGACAAAAGACTGCGGGACACCCTGCACATTGACAAATTTCTGCAGCTGGATAATCATTTTCCATTCCGCATCGTAATGCAGAAAGACACAAGCTAGACCAGCTGTTCGGTATACATCTTTAGCCATATGACCATAGTCGCGGAAGTCTGCCGCCATTTCCACTTGATCGTATAGTATGGAACTATTTTGACGCGAATCGTGGTAAACGCGAAAATGGTCTGGAAGCTCAGGGGTACTCGTGACAATAACTGAGCACCCTGATAGCATTCCGGTGAAAAGAAACGTGTGCTTAGGGTCTTTCTTCGGAATGTCAATAAAAGCCGGATAAGGGGATCTTTGAGCTCCTCCGTTGTAGCCTAGGAAATATGCGCCGATCGTGTTTGCTGTCTTTTCCTTGCCACCGTATTCGAGTTCATAGCTCCTAACGGTATCTTCGCCAGGGACTTTACGCTCGTTAAGCCTAAAGTAGCCTTCCTTTTTGGCAAGTGCGGTATATTTATTTCTTTCGAGATTGTTCTGGACCTCTTGGCTGCGAGGAAATTCCGCACTGAGAGCTGTGAGGCCCTCTGGTGGGGAGAGGAATCCCGTAGGATTTTTCACAAATTCATCGCCAACACAGCTATCAGTGCTTTGCTCAGTAATCATGGACTCTCCCCGCTTAAGAAAACTTACACTTGGGCCATGTGGAATCTAATCCCTCGGGCGCAGTGCTTCGCTGCTTCACAATACGCTTTATGATTAGAAATTGAAAAGGCAATAAGCCCTGCGGTGTAAGAGGCAATGGGCACAGTGATCAGGGATTAAAGAATAAATAAGAGCACAAATGTGTGAACTCCGCAAACTAGCTTGAATGCAGGGCTTGTCTCTTTTTATAGATAATATAGCCAGAAAGACTTGGTTAGCCTTAATTGCGAATAGCGCCGTAGCACAAATGCGTTAGATGAGACCCGTACCTAGATGGTTGAATGCAACGAAACAGCGGGAAGCGTTGGCTCTAATATCAAGATAACTTAGGGTTATAAATCTCGGAAAGAGGCAAAGTCAATAATGCAGAGGACTATGAGCATGTGCACGTGATGCCGACTAATAGATTCCCTCGGGAAGACTGTTAATCTTGCTGTGCGTGGCTTATTAGGGCAAAAAATGTCCAGAGGAGGTGGGAGAATCGCTTCTTTATGTAGTCATTCAAAGGCTCCCCCACTTGTGTTCGACCGACAAGATAAGAATTCCAGCCACCTTTTTTCCATTACTCGTGCCACGCCCCACCACCTAGGGTGGTGCTCATCACCGCAACGGTTTAATCACCGCAACAGGCCACTTCTTCCTACTTAACATATTTAACCATAAAAATGCCACGCGCTTATGTTACGTTGCAATGCACGCGTAATGTAACCACAGCAGAAGCGTGTTATACCACGGAGGACGAAGTCAAAAGTGGTATATGTCGCACAGACCCAATAAGAGAGCGGGGCTAATCCTAGTAAGTCACTATACATTAGTAAATATATAGAAAAGATACTTATTAGAATTCAGCCACGTCTTCAAAGCCATCCTCAGCATTTCCGGCTTCAAGGGCGCCCGCAGCAGCCAAGTCCGGCGCAGCTTGCTGTAACGCAGCCCTTTTTAACACAACCCTTCCTTAACTAGCCGCCTAACCATCTAACTACCCTAATTCTAACCAAGTAGCTTTCCAGGTAATAATAGTTTTCTTCTAGCTTTTTAGGGCACTTTTTGCGGTAATAGCCTTCTTTAAATAACCAAGCTAGCTTTATTACGTTTAAATTAGGCACATATCCTAGCCCTCCCCTTAGGTGCCCCGCTAGGGCATCTCTTAATTTCTCTTTTCCCTCATTATTACGGGCATAGGCCAACTAGCCCTTTAGTGTGGATTAGCCTCACATATCAGGCATCCTTAGGGCATTGTTTGTTGTGCCCTACCCTTTTGGGCACATCCCGCACACTGCCTAGATAGTTGAATTAATTAACATCTTCATGCCTCCATAGCCATGATGATAGATCTCCTGATCGTCGATGTGTACGAACTCATGTGCCCGCCGGATTCTGTTATCCATTACAAAGGTGAGACCTGTGAGATGAAGCTACCTCAAGATAGCTTCATAGTCATAGTAAGAGATACAGGTGAGCACGCGGAGAGTTGTGAGGCTCTGGTAGACATCGGTTCCTCCGTAGATAAGTCAATTAGCCTCGGTGTTTCGAAGGTGATGAAGCTTCCCTGGGAGACGCTCTAGAATGTTAGATTACGTCGGAAACTCAACTATGTCCAACATTCGAAACCTCAGCCCACGTGCCTGGGATGTAGCTGGCCTGGTGCATCCTCCACACTGTAAGAAACGGTGCACAGGCTAGGTGGTGACAAAACAGCGTATATTAGGCCAAGACTAATACTTAAGGAAGAAGGTCCTTCCTTAAGAAAATTCTATGTGCGCTGTCTCTTCTATAGAGTACCCACCTAGGGCAAAGGTGGCGCATGTGCCGGGGATCACCCGGGGATCACCCGGTGGCTGGGGCTCTCACACACACTGCTACACAGCCAAGGTCGATAGTGAGAGGCAAATATGCGTCCTAAACGGGTTTGTCTGCCTCAGATTCAGCATGGGTGGGCAGTCCCTCATAGGCTATTCAGTCTTGCCACGTCCGCATATATCTAATAGAACTGTGCTCACAGACGTGGAATACACAGTGTCCAACGGCATCTTCCTGATAGGCATGCTCGCTGACTATGGGGGCAACTTGCCTTAGCTAGAGCGTGACTTGTCATGGAAACCTTAGAAAAAAAGGGGAAGAAAAAAAATTTAATCCCATATTACCACGATTTACACGTATATTATACAATTAGGCCGACTCGCCGAAGAATGCTACTTTACCAAAGGAAACTCCTATCATCTACGCTTAATAGGCTTGTCACTTTTCGTCGAACCAGAGCAAGTCAAGACCAAACAGTCATCACACATCAAAGGGTGCGCTTGCTGCTCCCATGCCGCGTGCAGCAAGTCTCGGAATCAAGCGTCTTGCCAGCACCTAATAGCCGTGACGGGGGTCGCCAACTGGTACAATCCCTGGCATAGTCTCCGCGAGACAATCAGATGGTGCCTTGGCTATAATAGGTTTACCTTTTAGGGAGTCTAGTCCCCCTTTAATAATACTGATTCGCGTGGCGTCTATGGCTAATGGTGCGTATTTGCCATGCTGGAGCGGGAGTTGGTCCTGACGATGTTTTATCCCTGGTAAAGCCCCATAATGCGCATTCCTCCGTCTTCTACTGGGAGCAGTGCTCCGCTAACAGCGTCTCCTGCTGTCTAGAGTCTGCTGCCAGACCCGTTACCGAGATTGAGCTGGTTTTGTGCCAGCGTCAATCGAAAGAGTACGACTATTGGCCGGCAAACCCCGTCGTCGTCGGCGCCATCATCTGGCCCCAGGTCGTGGGCTCACACAATACATGGCTGAGAATGCAGACTCGGCGCGCGCGGTTGGCTGAGACCTGTCTTTCAAATCGTGGCACTGGGTCTCGAGCCACAAGCTCGCCGTCGCGGCGACACCGGCCGTGCTGCTGCCCAATCTGGTTCCCGTGGCGGGTGAGCTTGCCGAGGAGAGCGCGGCCATGGCCGCCGAAGGAGCTTCCGCCACTGCTGACGGGGCTGTCGACACGGCAGCGGCCGCCGGGGACACGGAACTGGACGTTTCGAATGAGGGGGATGGTTCAAGACGCAGGCAAGATGCTGGCTCCAGGGATCCAAGTAGTCCCCTATCTAGGGTGTCATAGACTCATAGCAGGGCCCCAGAATCGACCGAACGCTGGGGTGCGGCCTCCAGATAGCAATGGGGTCAATACGCGGTGAAAAGAAGGCTCGTTGCCTTTGTGTTAATATACCCATTTTGAGATTTGATTCGCCAGTCCTTTCTCTCTTGACGGACTCGCATCTCTTGCTGTTTCCCCGCGTTGCTGCTGCTTCTGCTGCTGCTTATCAGGCGACTATGACCACGGCAGTCCGATTGGGCTGCCAAGCCAGCCAATAGATACACAGGGCACAATCTCCCGAGGCGCGTGCAAGCCCCCCCAGGCATGACGATGTTGATTGTTCAACTATCTAGGGCTGTGCGCGGGGCGTGCCCAAAAGGGCAGGGTACAACAAGCGATGCCCTATGGATGCCTGATATGTGAGGCTGATCCAAGACAAAGGGCCAGTTGGCCTGTGCCCGCAACAATTCCCTCCTCCCCGCACTCTTTTGCCTGAGCTAGTCAACTTATGTCGGATCCTAAGCCTCTTTTTTTTTCGCCTCCCTTTGGTAGCTCATATCTTTTATCTGCTGCAAAACTTCACTCGTTCAAAAACAAAAGCCCAACGCGCGCGCGCGCGATGGACACGGCGGCGGCAGACGCAGACTCGAGCTCGGCCCTGCCGCCGGCTACAGACGCGGGCAAGGCGCGTAAGAGGAGATGGGCGCCCAAGGTGCGCACCGGATGCGTTAGCTGCCGGTCTGTGCTTTCCTTCCATTTTTCCCCCCCTTGTCCTTGACACAAAAAAGGCCCCCCCTATTCCCCCCCCC